>OZ024761.1:776834-796834 GCA_964016885.1 Eledone cirrhosa
CCATGATAAAGTGCACCCAGTCGACCCTGCATGGGGGAAGTGTGAATGCCACATAAAAAGCACACAGCCCAGTCTGTACAGTGGTAGTACTGGTGCCATGATTAGATGTACTCAGTCCACACTGTAAGGTGGAAATGTGGATGCTACGAAAAAAGGCACATTCTAAAATAAACTGTCCCCATGAAATTATGATGGAAGGTTTTAAGATAAATATAAACACTTTAAAATAAACAGCTTAGAATCATAGAACTAGAGTTAGTTTTAGGCATTTTAGTATCAAAATGGTTAAACAAAAGGTGTCGTTGATAATGAAAGGGATAATAATCATCATCATCATCACCATCATCACAATTAGCACAATATCATACAAATGTGTGTGTGTGGATGGTCGGAGAACATACCTGTAATAGATTGGGATATAGCACTAGTTTAACATTACAATTGATAGCACAATGTCATACAGATTTGTGTGTGTAGATGGTGGGACACCATACCAGTAATAGATGGGGGTTAACACGAGTATAATGTTACAATTGGAAACACAATGTCATATAGGTGCATGTGTAGATGGTGGGACACCATACCAGTAATAGATTGGGGGATGAGAAGCAAGACAGAGACAGGAAGACACACAACAAAGAAAAGAGACAATGAAAGTGTCGGACTAGGTGTAAAAGAGGGTCCCGTCCCAGTGCACTATGGCATCATAGCCTGATGCACGTTAGATTTATGCATAACTTACAAATATAGTATTACACAAATTTTGCAGTGACATAGCAACTGCACATCACCAGTGCACTATGGTATCATAGCCTGATGCATGTTAGATTCAAGCATAGCTTGCACATATAGTATTACAGAAATGTCGTAGTGTCATAGTAGCATCTGCACATTTACAAAGTATATAAATAGTGCTTTATACAAAGTACAAAATATACTTTATACAATACAAACCATACTTTGCCAACAGGAAAAAAAACAGATATAAAACGATGGTGATGATGATGATGACAATATACAACATATAAACCATACTTTATATAAATATGTATGATGTATACTTTGTATAAAGTATAATTTATACAAAGTATAATTTATACAAAGTATATTTTATATAAAGTATACTTTGTATAAACCATACTTTGTATAAACCATACTTTGTATAAAGTATAGTTTGTATGAAGTATACTTTGTATAAACCATACTTTGTATAAAGTATACTCTGTATAAAGTATACTCTGTATAAAGTATATTTTGTATAAAGTATACTTCGTATAAAGTATACTTTGTATAAAGTATACTTCGTATAAAGTATACTTTGTATAAAGTATACTTTATATAAAGTATACTTCGTATAAAGTATACTTTATATAAAGTATACTTTGTATAAAGGTACTTTCTACTTCACACAGTGTATACTAAACAATACATTTTACAATATAAACAATATTTTATACAAAATAAGCAATATTTTATGCAATGTAAACAATATTTTATGCAATATAAACAATATTTTATATAATATAAACAATATTTTATACAACATAAACAACATTTTATACAACATAAACAACATTTTATACAATATAAACAATACTTTACACAAAGTCTACTCTAATCATATTTTATACAAAATATAAACAGTGGTTTATACAAAAATAGAAGAGGGGTCGGATGGGTTGAGTGTAAAATATCATACATATTAGATTTAAGCATATCTTACACATATAGTACTGCACCAGTGTTGCACTGTTGTACCAGCTGCACATTTACACAGTATATAAAGAGATGTGAGGAGATGTGACCGTCTTAAAGGAAAGGTTTGTGTCGTATCAACAATACCAGTTTCTTTCCCTTGTTTCTGCGACTACTTCTCCCTCTATGTCTCTCTCACTCCCTACTTCTCACCCTCTCTCTCTATCACTCCCCTATTTCTCTCTCTCTCTCTCACTTCCCATCTCTCTTTCCTCACCTCTCCCTCTCACTCCCCACCTCTCTCTCTCACTCCCCATCTCTCTCTCTCACTCCCCACCTGCCTCTCTCTCTGGTTTTCTATCTGCATTTCTTCCCATCTCTCTCTGTTTCACTATTTCTTACTAAGTTCCTGCCACTCTCTCTTCTCTCTCACTATTTTTCTTCCTCTTCCTAAGTGTCTTCCCCCACCTCTCTTTCTTTTTCTTCCTCTAAGTGTCTGCCTATCTCTATCGCCACATCCACCACCACCACCACACAACACACTTCACCACCACACAACACACTTCACCACCACACAACACACTCCACCACCACCACCATACAACTACAACACACCACCACACAACTACAACACCCCACCACCATACAACTACAACACACCCCACCACCACCATACAACAACACCCCACCACCACCATACAACTACAACACTCCACCACCACCATACAACTACAACACTCCACCACCACCATACAACTACAACACCCCACCACCACCACCATACAACTACAACACTCCACCACCACCACACCACCACCATACAACTACAACACTCCACCACACACAACACACACAACACACACACCACACCACACCACACCACACCACCACCACCACCATACAACTACACCACACCACCACCACCACCACCATACAACTACACCACACCACCACCACCATACAACTGCAACACACCACCTCCACCATTGTGCTCCACTTCACTATTCCATCTCAAACTACTTCCTGAACTCTCCTTAACTTCACACACACACCACTATTATACACACACACACACCACTATTATACACACACACACACCACCATTATACACACACACACCACTATTATACACACACACCACTATTATACACACACACACACCACCATTATACACACACACACACACCACTATTATATATACACACACCACTATTATATATACACACACACCATTATATATACACACACACCACTATTATATATACACACACACCACTATTATACACACACACACACACACACCACTATTATATATACACACACCACTATTATACACACACACACCACTATTATATATACACACACACCACTATTATATATACACACACACCACTATTATATATACACACACACCACTATTATACACACACACCACTATTATACACACACACACACCACTATTACACATACACACCACTATTATACACACACACACCAGAGAAACATTAAGAAGTGTACTAAGGGAGAGTGAGAGAGGGAGGAAGAGAGACTGTGTGATGGACAGAGACAGAATGTGAGAGTGTCTGAGAAACCAGGAGAAAGGAAGACCAGGGGAGAGAGAGGGGGGAGTAAGAGAGAGGGAGAGAGAGTAAGAGAGAGCCAGGGAGTAAGGGAGAGAGGGGGAATGAGAGAGAGAGAGAGAGAATAAGAGAGAGAGAGGGAATACGAGAGAGGAAGAGAGAGAGAGGGAATACGAGAGAGGTAGAGAGAGAGAGGGAGAGAGAGAGAGAGGTAGAGAGAGAGAGGGAGAGAGAGAAAGGCAAAGCTAAGCTGGACATGAAATGTGATAAAGTTGACAACTTGGAACTAAGAAAGAAACTGATGAAAACACCTGGGGCTTTCTTTGGGGTGGTGTGGTGGTTCAGGGTGAAGGGTAGTTCTGAGTGGGGCTAGAGAGGGAGTGGAGAGGTAGAGGAGGTATAGAGAGAGTGGAAGGGTAGAGGGGGTTTAGTGGTGGAGGGGTAGAGGTGCAGAAGGGTGGAGGTGGAGGGGTGGAAGAGGTGGGGGTGTAGAGGAGGTGAAGGGGTGATGTAGAGGTGGAGGTGAAGAGGGGTGATGTGCAGGGGTGTATAGGTGAAGGTGTAGAGGGGTGGAGAGCTAGAGCATCACCCCCCACATCACACCAGGTTTGGAGTAGGGTGGTGGGGGTGGATGAGTGAAATAGTTTTGAAGAGTAAGCTTAGAATAGAACACCGCCACCGCCACCACCTCCTCCTCCGGCCGCTCACTCCTGGAGAGGGGGGTGGGGGTGGAAACAGTGAAGTAGAGGGAGGGTAGTTCTGAGTGGACCAGTAGTGAAGAAGAGGGTTAGGTAAGAGGGGGGGGTTGAAGGACCCTTAACGCTCCACCAACAATTGCCCTATATCCCTCCACTCCACTCTACATGAGGGTTAGGTGAGAAACAATTCAGTTAGATACCTAATTGGCTATATTAGCCCTTTCTCACCCCACCCACACTATGTGACCCTCTTGTTAAAAAGAGGGCCATGAAGATGGCTCAATGAGGGGGAGAGGGGTTCCACCCCAGCCCACCTCACCAGCTCCTTATATAGACATGTAGGGGAGGGGAAGCTTTATTACTTGCAGGTGTTGTTTTGTTTTGTTTGTTTATGTGAGACCTGAGGTTTTGGTATGACTGGGCTTTTGGGGGACCGACCAACACCACCACCACCACCATTATCATCATCATCATCATCATCATCACCAACATCTTTATCCCCATCTCCACCATCATTACTATCATCATCATCACTACCATCATCTCCATCATCATCACAACCAAAGCAACAGTCACCATCATCATAACCACCACCACCACCATCACCATCACCATCACTAACGTCTTTATGCCCATCGCCGCCGCCACTGTCATTACTAGCATCATCGTCATTACCATCATCTCCATCATCACAACCAAAGCAACAGCCACCATCATAACAACCACCACCACCACTAACATCTTCATCCCCATCACCATCACCACCATCATTGCTATCCTCATCATCATCACAACCAAAGCAACAGTCACCACCAACACCACCACCACCATCACTAACGTCTTTAACCCCATCGCCACTACCACCGTCATTACTAACATCATCATCATCACCATCATCATCAACAACCAAAGCAACAGTCACCATCAGTACCACCACCACCACCATCACCATCACCATCACCACCAACATTATCATCACAACCAAAACAAGTCACCATCACAACCACTTCCATCATCATCATTATCACAAACATCATCTCCACCAACACCACCATCATCACTACCATTATCAATCATCATCACAACCAAAGCAACTATCACCATCACAACCACCACCTCCTCCACCACCACCATCATCATAACCACCACCACCATCATTATTATTATCACAATCATCTTCATCATCTTTGCCGGCTGAGTGGACTGGAGCAAATGTGAAATAAAGTTTCTTGCTCAAGGACACAATATGCCGCCGGGAATTGAACTCATGATCTCACGATTGTAAGCTGAATACCCTAAACCACAAAGCCACGCACGTGCCTTCACACACAAACACATACACACACAGTAACTAACGGTTTCTGTGGAATGTGTACACTTCCTAACAACTGTTCTCCAGGTTTACAGAGGTTTGACAGGAAATATCTGACACTTTTAGTATTATTCTATTAAAAATCCTTGTTGCTGTTGTTATTGTGGTTACTGCTGTTGTTATTGTGGTTACTGCTGTTGTTATTGTGGTTACTGCTGTTGTTATTGTGGTTACTGCTGTTGTTATTGTGGTTACTGCTGTTGTTATTGTGGTTACTGCTGTTGTTATTGTGATTACTGCTGTTGTTATTGTGGCTACTGCTGTTGTTATTGTGGTTACAGCTAATATCGGTAGAACGTCAGGAACCATGCTTTGCAGCATAGAGTTACGGCCCTTTATGGTCTGAGTTCAAATCCCACCGAGGTTAACTTTGCCTTTCATCACAAAGTACCAGTAACGCACTGAGTTAATTGCTGGCCTTGTGCCAAAAGTAGAAACAATTAGTAGTATCGAATAGAACGTCTGACACCATGCTTTGCAGCATAGAGTTACACCCCTTTACATTTCTGAATTAAAAATCCTGCCAAGGTTAACTTTGCCTTTCATCCTTAGGGGATTGATAAAATAAAGTACCAGTAATTCACTGGGGTAATTGCTGGCCTTGTGCCAAAAGTAGAAACATTATTATTATTATTATTATTATTATTATTATTCCAGGGCAAGGGTGGTGGATTGGAAGTATCGGTGGAGCGTTGGCCGCCATGCTTTGCAGCATAGAGTTACGGCCGTTTATGATCTGTGTTCAAATCCTGCCGAGGTTAACTTTGCCTTTCGTCCTTACGGGGTCGATAAAATAAAGTACCAGTCACGCACTGGGGTCGATTTAATCAACTTTCCCCTCCCCCAAAATTGGTGGCCTTGTGCCTATATAAGAAACTATTATTATTCCAGGGCAAACGTGGGCTTGTGGGGCTTCCCGGTTGTCCCTACTTTGGAGGTTTAAAGCGTAATTAAAAGGGCCAATGGATAACTTCCAAAAATCCCTGGCCAGGCAGTGCTACCGGAGAGTGCTGCCAGTTCGAGATAAACTTTACAGGTATGGAAGTACCATCAGCCAGGCCTGTCCAAGATGTGCGCAGGGCAACAAGGCCATCCTGCACACACTTGTCCAGTGTCTGAGTATCGCTGACTTGTGGGTTTATATCAAACATATGCTGTTGCATGTAGAATGGATCTGGCTATCAGCTGTGTCTATCATGAATTCAGTACAGGAATTGAACTCACAACCTCACGATTGTAAGCTTGAAGCTCTAACCACTGAGCCATGCACCTTCATATATAATATAGAAATGGCTTCTACAGGACTAGAACCGTTTCATATATAAGCATATAAACATACAAACACAAGTGTGTGTATGTACATACATACATTTGTATGTACACACACACAACAACAACAGTTAATTCACTCAAAAAGTACTGTTTGTGAAATGTCAGTTGATGACAAGCAAGAGAAATATATATATATATATATATATATATATAGATATATATATAGAGAGAGGGGGGGGGGGAGAATGGTGCTTTGATGTTTAGTGACAGTGAAGATTGCTGAAACAGAGCTGTCATTGCCAAACTTAAACAACATCACATCCACATCACCATCACCCGCAACCACTACCAATACCATCTTTAAAACTTCAAAGGACTGTTCCATCATAGCTCAGTGTATTTTGGCTTTGGCACAATACCAGAATGGAATAATGGAATGGACTTTGAAATTTTTGATTGACAGTTGGAACTGCGTCCAAATGGCGTGTCTGTGTGTGTGTATGTGTGTGGTGTGTCATCATCATCATCATCATCACCATATCATTTATTTTTCGATGCTTGCATGGGTTGGATGGGTCTCTTCCAAGCACAGCATCTCTTCACTCGTGGTGGTCCTCCATCATCATCTCTCTGAGCTTCAGGGATTTGAAATCAGCTCTCACAACCTCTGTTCAAGCCTCACTTGGTCTTCCTCTACTGCAGGTTCTTTCTAAATATATGTACACACACACACACACACACACACACACATACACATACATGCACATGATGAGAGGCCAGTATTAGAATGGCTCCTCCACTATACAGTGATGGCCATAACTGAACCCCCGAAACCTAAGGTTGCAGATACATATTAAGTATATAAAATTTTAATTATACTACATATATATATATAGTATAATTTTAAATAAACATGTTTTAACGGTTTGTTCTCCTTTATTTACTTCTCCACATGCTTCCGCTCTGCTAATTCTCTCGGCCACTAGATATTAACACTTCTAATATTTAACACGGCCGGCACTAGTATTGAGCACCCTCTGCATACACTATTGGCAAATAACTACATGTATCGCCTATCTCTCCATCTCTCTCTCGATACTTAAATATTATATATATATATATATATATCATCATCATCATCATCATCACCGTTTTACGTCCGTTCTTCCACGCTAGCATGGGTTAGACGGGTTGTCCTGTTGTGGGCAGTGTCTGGTCGGCTGACCATGCCTTGCTCATACAGGAACTGATCTGGCTTGATTTCTACAGCTGGATGCCCTTCCTAACACCAACCTCATTTACAGTGAGTGCTGGGTGCTTTTTCGTGGTGCCTACACGTCCACTTTACAGTGTGGGCTGGGTGCTTTTTTGCCGTGGCACCTACGGCCACCTTGCGGTGGAGGGGGGGGGGGGGTGGGGGGGGGGGCATATTGTTTATATGCTTCAGCATGTACCCATGGGAGGTCGGGTACCCTGTATTACTGCGTGACGCCAGAAGTCACGGTCGTGTGTCATTGACTTTGAGAGGTGTAGTTGGGTAAGGTCGGCTTTTATCACCTCATCCCAAGTCATCTTGGGTCTCCCCACTCCGCGGTTTCCATCAACTTCTAGTGCTCTGCACCTTTTTATGCAGCTGTCATCCTTCATACGCATCACATGTCCATACCAGCGTAACCGCCTCTCCTGCACGCAGCATTTGATTCCTCTTATGCTCAGTCTCTCTCTCAATCATATATATATATATATATTTAAATATATGGATTGAGTGGAACAAAGGACAGGGCTGCGTGGTTACTAATAACTGTTTCTACTTTTGGCACAAGGCCAGTAATTACCCAGTGTATTACTGGTACTTTATTT
This sequence comes from Eledone cirrhosa, assembly GCA_964016885.1. Taxonomy (NCBI): domain Eukaryota; kingdom Metazoa; phylum Mollusca; class Cephalopoda; order Octopoda; family Eledonidae; genus Eledone; species Eledone cirrhosa. The sequence continues at coordinate 785,312 of OZ024761.1, forward strand.
TATCGACCCCGTAAGGATGAAAGGCAAAGTTAACCTCGGAGGAATTTGAACTCAGAATGGCAAGGACCGTAACTCTATGCGTCAAAGCATGGCGTCCGACCCTCTACCGATACTGCCAATCCACCACGAGTGTTAAGGGAACACAACACAAACAAGAGATAGACATTTTCCCTTCATCAGTTGTCTACTATGAATCACAGATGTTTCAGCACATTATAGACAATACATCTATCTGTAGCGCAATCATAACTTATTATCAACAAGTTATGAGGGAAAGAAATGAAAAAGAGGTCTATATATATACATATTTGTGTGTGTGTATAAATTCAAAATAGGGAGCGCACAATGGAAAAGAAACGGAAAGATGGACAGTGCCATTTCCTCAGTCAACTTCTAGAAATCTCTACGGTTTCAGTAAATTAAGGTTGATACCATTCATTCCATATATATATATATCATCCTTCCAACATACATATATATATACACAGAGTGACAGAGATACAACCAAAATTCACTTACCTTCATTTTTCTTATCAAATGCTGGTGGTTTTAGTTCATCTTGGTTGAGATCAGTTCCATATTTTAATTTATGGTATTTGGCCCTGGAATATGGATAGGAAACATTGACAATTTAAAATTTATTTACTTAGAAATCTCATTATCAAAATAGTCATCATCATCATCAAGTCATTATTATCGTCATCATCATCATCACCTCATTACCACCACCAAAACTTTATTACCGCCATCATCATCAGCATCATCATCATCAACATCACCTCATTACCATCATCAACATCGTTATTATCATCAAGTCATTAACATCACCACCTCATTATCACCATCATCATAATCATCATCAACATCATACCATTACCATCATCATCATCATCATCATCATCATCATCATCACCACTATCACCATCATGATCATCATCAACATCATTTTTCGATCTGCTGACAGCAAAGGATCGGCACAGGTGTGAGCCACAAGACCTCCTCAAGCAACAGTCCCCATGTTTTATTATCATGGAGTTCAATCTCTCTATATACATATATATATATATATATATGTATATATATATATATATATATATATGTACACCTTGTTGGACAGACATTGGCTTTTATGAGTTCCTCCACCCACTGATGGGTTTTGTTTTTCATTTCATAACATGTAACCCAATATGTGTGTTGTATATATGCGTGTGTGTGTGTGTGTGTGTGTGTGTGTGTGTGTGTGTGTGTGTGTGTGTAAGTTCTACAGATAAGTGAGGCAAGTTCTACAGATAAGTGAGGCAAGTTCTACAGATAAGTGAGGCAAGTTCTACAAATAAGAAAGGCAAACTCTACAGATAGGAGAGGCAAACTCTACAGATAAAAGAGGCAAACTCTACAGATAGGAGAGGCAAACTCTACAGATAAGAGAGGCAAACTCTACAGATAAGAGAGGCAAACTCTACAGATAGGAGAGGCAAGTTCTACAGATAAGAGAGGCAAGCTCTACAAATAAGAGAGGCAAACTCTACAGATAAGAGAGGCAAGTTCTACAGATAAGAGAGGCAAGTTCTACAGATAAGAGAGGCAAACTCTACAGATAAGAGAGGCAAGCTCTACAGATAAGAGAGGCAAACTCTACAGGTAAGTGAGGCAAGCTCTACAGATAAGTGAGGCAAGTTCTACAGATAAGAGAGGCAAGTTCTACAAATAAGAGAGGCAAGTTCTACAGATAAGAGAGGCAAGTTCTACAGATAAGAGAGGCAAACTCTATAGATAAGAGAGGCAAACTCTATAGATAAGAGAGGCAAACTCTACAGATAAGAGAGGCAAGCTCTACAGATAAGAAGGGCAAACTCTACAGATAAGAAAGGCAAGCTCTTCAGATAAGAGGGGCAAGCTCTACAGATAATAGGGGCAAGCTCTACAGATAAGAGAGGCAAACTCTACAAATAAGAGAGGCAAACTCTACAAATAAGAGAGGCAAACTCTACAAATAAGAGAGGCAAACTCTACAAATAAGAGAGGCAAACTCTACAGATAAGAGAGGCAAGCTCTACAAATAAGAGAGGCAAGCTCTAGAGATAAGAGAGGCAAGTTCTACAAATAAGTGAGGCAAATTCTACAAATAAGTGAGGCAAACTCTACAGATAAGAGAGGCAAACTCTACAGATAAGAGAGGCAAACTCTACAAATAAGAGAGGCAAACTCTACAAATAAGTGAGGCAAACTCTACAGATAAGAGAGGCAAGTTCTACAGATAAGTGAGCAAAGTTTTACAAACAAGACAAAATCTTTCAAACTGATGCACAGAAATGTTACCGGAGAAATAAAGAAACTCCAGTGGAGATTAAGTAACCACCTAACATGAACAAGGTTCAACAATTCTGAGAAAATGTATGGTGCAATGAAAAAGAAATGGAAGCTGAATAGATTAGTAGGGAAATAGACAGAATGAGAGATATTAACCATTAGGAGTGGCAAGAAATAGAGCTATGAGAGATAAATAATAATAATAATTGTAGATGTAGCCTGCCCATTTGACACGAGATTGCAAGAAAAGGAGAAGGAGAAAATTAACCGATGCCAGGATTTAAAGTGGGAGTTAAAAAGGATTTGGGACTGCCATGAGACCAAGGTTGTCCTGATTGTCATAGGAGCACTAGGTACTATCTCAAAGAGTTTTCAAGGATGGTTAAAGAAGTTTAGTCTAGCCCCGTTTTTTGGAACACTTCAAAAGGCATACTTGCTGGGAACAGCAAGAACCCTCCGATACCTCCTGAATATCTGAGGCTGCAGGTAGCGGCTTGATGGTCATTTGAACAAACTTTCCAGTTAAATAACATCACTGACTGAGACTCAAAGAATAATAACACCAACAACAACAACAATAATAATAATAATTGTTTCTACTTTTGGCACAAGGCCAGTAACCACCCCAGTGTATTACTGGTACTTTATTTTATCGACCCCGTAAGGATGAAAGGCAAAATTAAGCTTAGCAGGATTTGAACTCAGAACGTAAAGGGATGTTACTATGCAGTAAAGCATGGCTTCCGATCCTCTACCGATACTGCCACCCCACCGCTTAATAATAATAATAATAATAATAAAAAGACAGGTCAGAGCTAACCCCTAAACAAGCTAATCAAAATGCAAGAATTTTTTTATCTCTTTCTCAAGGTGACCTAATCATCAATATAAACAAAATGAAATAAAAAAATTAAATGAAATAAAATAAAAAAAATATATGAAATAATAAAAACAAAAAGGGAAGTGAATGAAATATAAACAAGTTGTATTTCATAATTAGGAAGAAGAGAGCAGTATATGGTGATGGCAGTGGTGGTGGTTGTGATGATAATGATTATAGTGGTGATGATGATTATGGTAATAGTTGTGATGAAGTCGATATTGTAATATACACATATATATATATATATACATAAACGGAAAAAATGAAACGAAATTTCATTTCTCACTCTTAGTACGGCTGTTACTTAAATATAAGTATGTATACGTACATACATATATGTATACAGACGTACAGTAGTATGTATATATATATACATACATGCACACATATATATATGTACGTATGGATTCACCGAACATTTATTATAATGCTCGGTGTGTTTGTAAACAAACATCCCGTAAACAAACAGCCGTTAATATGCATAAGGAAAGTATATACTTTCAGACGTTCAACCATCTGGCAGGAAGGTATACGTTGCTGACGATAGCTAATAAGCTTGAAACTAGTACAGCGTTGCTTTGTCAGTGTTGAACAAATGAGCAACGATGGTTGCTAGACACTGTACGGCTTAATTCGGGATGTTTGTTTACAAACACACCGAGCATTATAATAAGTGTTCGGTGAATCCATACGTACATATATATATGTGTGCATGTATGTATATATATATACATACTACTGTACGTCTGTATACATATATGTATGTACGTATACATACTTATATATATATATATACATACATACATACATACATAATATATATATATATATATATATATATATATATGTATATATATATATGTAATGGATTCTTCCATTGATTTCAACATGAGCGTCCATGCATATATATCTAGGACGGGTAAAATTCCCGAGATCCATGGACGAGTTCTCTCCAGCGGTCTCTGTCCCTCATTATCACTGCCATGTCCTCAAAAGTGACACAGAGGAGACTGAGGTTAGCTGGACATGCTCACCGACATCTAGAGTTGACACTGCACTCAGTGCTCCTGTGGGAGCCCCTGCATGGACACACTGGAAGAGGAAGACCAAGGTTAACGTATGTTGATGCCCTAAGGACAGACACTGGTCTGTTGGAGACGCAGGACATGGCAGCGATGATGAGGGATATATATATATGTCCCGGGTTCAATTGGGTGAATACATTAAGTAAGGTACTCAATACATTTGTAGAGTGTAAACAAGAAATTTAATATAGAAATGGCTTAGTAACCAGATGGATTGAAAGAAAAACTATGTATAAGAGGAATTTGATGTTGCATGCAAGAGAGTAGACTGCACTGGTATGGACATGTGATATGGAATATGTACAGATGATGATTGCTGAGTGCAGGAACATCAGAAGTTCCAAGTGGAAAGAAACCACAGACTAGGAAGGCTGAGGAAGACCTTGCCAGAAATGAATGGTGAGAGCTGATCTCAGGGCATTGAACCTCTTAACACTACTTCTGCCACCACCAACACTACCACTACCACCTTTACAACTACCACCACTAATACTACTAACACTACCTCTGCCACTACCACCACCTCTACAACTACCAACCACCACTGCCACTATCACCAACACCACCACCACCATTACCACCAACACGACCACCACCACCACCACTAATACTACTAACACTACCTCTGTCACAAACACTACCACCACCTCTACAACAACGAACTGCCACTACCACCACCAACACCTTTACAACTACCACCACCACCACCACCACTAATACTACCTCTGCCACCTCTACAACAACGAACTGCCACTACTACCACCACCACTACCGCTACCACCAACAACACAACCACCACCACCACTACCACTAATACTACTAACACTACCTCTGCCACCACCACTACCACCACCTCTACAACAACAACTGCTACTACCACCACCACCACCACCACCACCGCCACCATTACCACTACCTCTACAACAACACAACCACCACCACCATTACCACTAATACTACTAACACTACCTCTGCCACCACCACTACCACCACCTCTACAACAACTGCCACTACCACCACTACCACCACCACCTTTACAACTACCACCACCACTACCACTAATACTACTAACACTACCTCTGCCACCACCACTACAACTACCACCACCACCACCACCACCACCACTAATACTACTAACACTACCTCTGCCACCACCACTACCTCTACAACTACCACCACCATCACTACCACTAATACTACTAACACTACCTCTACCACCACCACCACCACCACCATTACCACCACCACCACCACCACCACTATTACCACTACCACCAAACATCATGGCTGACATTATTCTGTTCCCTCTAAACCTACCCACCCCTCCTTTGCTGTGTTAATTACTGTTGTTGATGTTGTTGTTGTTGTCAGTGGTTATATTTTTTCTCATTGTTTTCTAATAATTCAAAACAGATAAGACTTTATAAAGGTTCTTCATCTAAGAGAAGAGAAGCAAATGTTATGTAGGGTATGGTAAACTATAACTACTACTACTACTACTACTACTACTACAATAAATACAACTACTACAACTACTACTACTACTACTACAATAAATACAACTGCAACTACTACTACTACTACTACTACTATAAATACAACTACAACTACTACTACAACAACAATAACTACTACAACAACTACTACAACTACAACAACAAACAATAATTACAACAACAACTACAACAAACAACAAAAACAGAGAAAACATTAAAAAATAATTGTTTCTACTTTAGGCACAAGGCCAGCAATTCACCAGTGTATTACTGGTACTTTATTTTATCGACCCCGTAAGGATGAAAGGCAAAGTCAACCTCGGCAGGATTTGAACTCAGATCGTAAAGGGACGTAACTATGCTGGAAAGCATGGCGTCCGACCCTCTACCAATACTGCCAATCCACCACCATTAAAAAATTAAAAAACATTGAAAAACATTAAAAAATAATAAATAAAAATGAAAAATACAAAATCAATTTTTTTAAAAAAAAATGTTTCAGGAAGAAACAAAGAAAACAAAGAATATGCTAAAGGAGAGATTTTGGTCTTCTATTAGACATTATCACCTTATATATATATATATATATATATCTTTGTGTGTCTCTCTCTCTGTCCCTCTCTTTCTCTCTCTCCCTCTCTCTGTCTCTGTGTGTCGCTCTCTCCCTCTCCCCTCTCTGTCTGTCTCTCCCTCCTCACCCTCCCTATTTCTCCCCCCCCCCCCCCCGCACGATATAGAATGAGTTCAGCTTTGGGCTATTTTCTTTTTTTTTTTTATTAATATCGAGAGAGATTATTTACTTATATTACAGAAACCAAAGAAATTCTATTAATTTACATATTAATTTACAGGGGAAAGAAGAAATTTAAAAAAATAATAGTAATAACTAAAAATAATAATTTTTAAAAAATGTCTTCTCATTGATGTATCATCAATCCCAAATGACAACATTTCTACCAAGGAAATGGAGAAACTCTCCAAATATAAAGATCTAGAGTTAGACATAGCCTGAATGTGGATGTTGAAGAGAGAAAAAATACCTGTAATTATAGGTGTTCTGGGAATGATGAAAAGCAGGCAGACAGATACGTAACCCAAACCACAGGACTTACAAATATATACAGCATACATAAGATAGTACTACTAGGCACTGCACCCATATTACGAAAAGTACAATCAATACAACAGAACAAATACCACCAAAAACCACACTGCACATAGCCAAGGCGCACAGAGCTGTGCTCGGTAATGCAGTGATAACGCACAAAATAATAATAATAATAATGATAATAATGGTTTTTTATATAGACACAAGGCCAGCAATTTTGGGGGAGGGGAGAGTCGATTAAATCAACCCAAGTGCATGACTGGTACTTTATTTTATCGATCCCGTAAGGATGAAAGGCAAAGTTAACTTCGGCGGGATTTGAACTCAGAATGGCAAGGGCTGTAACTCTATGCATCAAAGCATGGCGTCCAACCCTCTACCGATACTGCCAATCCACTGCCATAATGATAATAATAACAAATCATTTTGAGTAAAGTTTTTGTTTCACAACTCTATTACTTAATGATTTTTTACCAATTTCCAACAGTTTAGAAGGCCTGCCCAGAGGGATGTCTTGTACTCTCAGCTACTTCACACCATGAAACCAGGCTAAGCACTGGCTTGCTAAGCCTCCAGGCTTGAGACTCACTTTAGACAACACTTTAGATATACTAGCAGAAAACCACCCGGAGGGTGGTTTTCTGCTAGCATGTGTAGTGTGCATATTGATATTATACGCAAGTATATATGCATGCAGATATGATACATCAAATAAAATCCTAATTGACAATATACACAGACATTGAACAAAGACTGCGTTACACTCTCTCTTATGTAATCAGTAACGTAATCCATGATACATTAAAACAAGACGATATTATATATAAACTGCATTAGGAGAAAATTAGTGACGGAAATATATGAATGTTTATTTAAGCGATCGCTAACCGGAAGTGTTGACATTTGAAAATTTTAAAGAAGTGAATCTTTAAATAAGCTATAAAATATATTTAATCAACAGCTACGATATTTAGTAGATAGATTATGTAATATTCATTCATTATTTATTCAAAGTAATCCAGCTTATTTTACTAACTGGATTAAAAAAAATAAACTGTATGCAGTCCTGCAGTCCTTACTTTATTATAGTTTAGATTGGACAATGAAAAAGTACCTAGTCCAACCTGTCAGTTGGTCATTTTAGTACCAAGAAAAAAAAATACCACCTAGTCCATGCAGCAAATGTGGAAGGTAATACCATCTTAGAAACCAAGCCAGAAACAGTTCTGTATGAACAAGCAAACGATGAAACATGGTCACCTGATCTGACTTGTCTCACAACAGGACAACTCGTTTAACCCACTCTAGGAAGGGCATCCAGCCATAAAAAACCAGCCAGAAACTGCCATATGTGCGACCTAACTTGCCTCTAAATGGGACAAACCTGTCTCACCCAAGCTAGCGTGGAAGATGGACGTTAAACGATGATGATATATATCGTCGTCGTCGTCGTCGTCGTCATCATCGTTTAACGTCCATCTTCCATGCTTGCATGGGTTTGGACGGGAATTTTCCCACTTGAGGCAAGATGGTTGTCATATATATATTAAAATAACAGATTAAAGTCTAAGCAAAGAATCGCTGCTTTCACCCTTAACGGGATCTTGAATATAAGTCAATAGAGTGCTCAACCGAGGGAGCCAAATAGTAATAATAATAAATTTGAAGACTAAAATCCAAAGAGGGCTCGATATATATATATATGAGGAGGAGCAAATTCATGTAAGGATAAAAATATACCTATACAAATAATTTCCTAATTTTAATTTGTTGTTGTTGTTGTACAAATTGGGTTGTTTACTGAACTCTTTAGGGAGGAGGGATGGGCTTGAAGAGGATGATGGTAGCAGAGAGATGTGGAGATGGAAGAGGACAGGAAAGAGAAAAGAGGAGTGGTGTTTATCCGGGTGACTTAGAAAGAAAGTGTAAGGAAATATTTAATATATAAACAGAGAAGTGTGCATACGTATGCGTGTTTGGGTGTGGGTGGGTGCAGAGGAGGGGGAGGTCCCCGGCTGTCTGTCTGTGTGTCTGTAATAGTTCTTATCTTGTTATAACCAGTAAATTTTTTTTTTTTTTTTTTTTTTTTTTTGCATCCCTTCCAAATATGGATAGAATAAACAAGGTGTTGCAAAGCACCGAGACAAATAGAGCATGACACAGCAGGGAGGGAGGGGAAGGGGTCATTGTTTGAGAGGGATAGATGGGGGATTTAGATATATATATATAGAGAGAGAGAGAGTGAGAGAGAGAGAGAGAGAGAGTGAGAGAGAGAGAGAGAGCAGAGAGAGAGTGAGCAGAGAGGCTAGTAGATAAGATAGAGATTAGATTATATATATATATATATAGAGAGAGAGAGAGAGAGAGAGGAGGGGGCATAAATTAGGTAGAGCGAGTGAAGTGACAGAAACAGAGAGAGGGGAGAGAGTTAAAGGGACATAGATAGAAATAGAGAGAGAAGGGGTGGGTGGGTGAGCTCCTTAAAATAGCAAGCCAGTGATTGGCCCTAATCTGGGCGTTCTGGTTATGATAAACATGCAAAGCCCTTAACAGGAAAGTAACCAACAGTGATGAGGGTTTTATATGTAGAATAACAGCCAGCCTGCCTGCTCACCTTTTCCAAGTATGCCTGTCTATCTTTAAAAGGAATAATTTGGAAGGTGAGTGAAAAAAAGAAAAAAGAAAATTCTTTTTAAATTGTTTTGAATTGTCAAATCCTGACAACCTCTCTAGCACTGGTGCTATGATAAAATGCACCCAATACACCCTGCAAAATGTTACTGCTGGTTCCAAGATAAAATGCACCCGGTACACTCTGTAAAGAGTTAATGCTGGTGCCATGATAAAATGCACACAAGACACCCTGTAAAGAGTTAATGCTGGTTCCAAGATAAAATGCACCCGGTACACTCTGTATAGTGACTGGCGAATGAGCAGAAACAATATAGAGAAGAGAGGACTTTCTAGTCTGACAGAGCATATGGTAATCTCTTTAGTGCTGATGCACTCAGTACACTCTGTAAAGGGCATAAATACAAAGAACTAACAATGTGTGATGTTAGTTGCCTAACAACATGCTGTAAGCTACCTAACAACCGATGTTGTTAGCTACATGACAAGCTGTATTAGCTACCTGACAACAAGCGTTGTTAGCTACTTGACATGTGTTGTTAGCTACCTGACGAATGTTGTTAGCTACATGACAACAAGCAATATTAGCTACCTGACAACGAGCATTGTTAGCTACCTAACAACGAACGATATTAGCTACCTGACGAGCGATGTTAGGTACCTGACAACGACCGTTGTTAGCTACCTGACAACGAGTGCTGTTAGCTACCTGACAACAAGCGATATTAGCTACCTGACAACGAGCGTCGTTAGCTACCTGACAATGAGGGTTGTTAGCTACCTGACAATGAGGGTTGTTAGCTACCTGACAACGAGGGTTATTAGCTACCTGACAACGAGCGTTGTTAGCTACCTGACAACAAGCGATATTAGCTACCTGACAATGAGGGTTGTTAGCTACCTGACAACGAGGGTCATTAGCTACCTGACAACGAGGGTCATTAGCTACCTGACAATGAGCATTGTTAGCTACCTGACAACGAGGGTCATTAGCTACCTGACAACGAGGGTCATTAGCTACCTGACAACGAGGGTCATTAGCTACCTGACAACGAGGGTCATTAGCTACCTGACAATGAGCATTGTTAGCTACCTGACAATGAGCGTCATTAGCTACCTGACAACGAGGGTCATTAGCTACCTGACAACGAGGGTCATTAGCTACCTGACAATGAGGGTTATTAGCTACCTGACAACGAGTGTTGTTAGCTACCTGACAACGAGGGTCATTAGCTACCTGACAACGAGGGTTATTATCTACCTGACAATGAGCATTGTTAGCTACCTGACAATGAGCATTGTTAGCTACCTGACAATAAGTGATATTAGCTACCTGACAATGAGGGTTGTTAGCTACCTGACAATGAGGGTTGTTAGCTACCTGACGAGCGTTGTTAGCTACCTGACAACGAGTGTTGTTAGCTAACTGACAACGAGCATTGTTAGCTACCTGACAATGAGGGTTATTAGCTACCTGACAATGAGCATTGTTAGCTAACTGACAACTTGCATTACTAACTACCTGACAAACATTGTTAGCTACCCAACAACACAAACACAAAGAATACTTCTTACCTTTCTGACTTCAGTGCAAATTCTAACATTTTTATTCTTCGTACTAAGTCTTGTTTCAGATTTTCTTGACCTTTTCGTTCCCCTTGTAAAAATGCTATCCGGGCCTGGAAGATAAAATTGAGATAAATATAAATATAAATATACAGATGACACATTTTAAATTTCTGCAAGAAGGGAAAATATACATTGAATGATGATGGTGGTGGTGGTGGTGGTGGTGGTGGTGGTGGTGGTGGTTGTGATGGTGATGGTGTTGGAGGTGGTTGTGGGGAGGATGATGGTGGAAATGATGGATACACCATGCCAGATGTGTAGGTAGATGTATGATTGGATGGATGGATACACCAGGCCAGATGTGTAGGTAGATGAATGGATGGATGGGTGGATACACCATGCCAGATGTGTAGGTGTATGATTGGATGTATGGATACACCA
>OZ024761.1:804334-814334 GCA_964016885.1 Eledone cirrhosa
TGGCCTTGCTCAGTATGTAGGAAAGGTGTAGGTAGGAACTCCATTCTCTGCCCCAAATGCAAACAATGGGTACACAAGAGATGTAGCGGGATCTCAGGAAGCTTAATTAAGAATGTAGGCTTCACATGCAGCAGCTGTGCTGGGACAGCAAGCAGCAAACAGCCACAGGAAACAAGTACCACCAATCTCTGGAAGGGCTCTGCAGAAACAGTAGACAGCTTCTGCTACCTAGGTGACCGAATTAGCAGCGGAGGTGGGTGTTCAGAAAGTACAATAACTAGGGCAAGAACGGGATGGAAGAAGTTTAGGGAACTACTACCACTGCTAGCTGTATGATGCGTGTATCCGAACAGCGATGTTGCATGGTAGTGAGACCTGGGCGCTGAAGGTGGAAGACTTACGTAGATTAGAGAAAAACGAAGCCTGCATGCTCCGATGGATGTGTAATAGTAATATACGCGAACGACAAAACATATATGAATTGAGAGAGAGACTGAGCATAAGAGGAATCAAATGCTGTGTGCAGGAGAGGCGGTTGCGCTGGTATGGACATGTGATGCGTATGAAGGATGACAGCTGCATAAAAAGGTTCAGAGCACTAGAAGTCGATGGAAACCGCGTAGTGGGGAGACCCAAGATGACCTGGGATGAGGTGATAAAATCCGACCTTACCCAATTACACCTCTCAAAAGCGATGACACACGACCGTGACCTCTGGCGTCACGCAGTAATACAGAGTACCCGACCTCCCATGGGTACAAGCTGAAGCATATAGACAATATGGCCCCACACCCCCCACTGCAAGGTGGTCGTGGAGGTGCCACGGCAAAAAAAGCACCCAGCCCACACTGTAAAGTGGATGTGTAGGCGCCACGAAAAAGCACCCAGCACTCACTGTAAATGAGGTTGGTGTTAGGAAGGGCATCCAGCTGTAGAAATCAAGCCAAATCAGTTCCTGTGTGAGCAAGGCATGGTCAGCCGACCAGACACTGCTCACAACAGGACAACCCGTCTAACCCATGCTAGCGTGGAAGAACGGACGTAAAACGGTGATGATGATGATGATATATATATATATAAACATATATATATACATATACATATATATATATATATAAACATAGATATATACATATACATATATATATAGATATATATATATATATATATAGTAATAATAATAAATTTGAAGACTAAAATCCAAAGAGGGCTTGATAAGGATAAATATACCGTTAAGGGGGAAAGCAGCGATTTGTTGCTTTAATTTTAATCTGTTTTTAATTTTAATAAATATATATATAAACTCCTGGCTGAGAGATGGATCAATAAGACAATAGAGGTAGTTCGAGTTAGTAATAGAATAATTAAGCTTAGATTAGTTGTAGGCAGGAGACTACTGACAATCATCTCTGCCTATGCTCCCCAAGCAGGCCTAGGCAAAGATGAGAAAGATTGCTCTTACGAGCAACTTTTACAAACAACCGCAATGACTGAGGACGGGGACATCGTTATGCTAGCAGGGGACTTCAATGGTCATGTTGGACAGCTCCAGGATGGTTACACTGGGGTACATGGTGGGCACAGTTACGGCTCAAGAAATGAAGAAGGAGTGAGACTTCTTGAATTTTGTGATGCAAGTACACTGACTATTTGCAACACAAACTTCCAGCAACCTGCCAATCACCTAATAACCTACAAATCTGGCAAGCACATAAGTCAGATTGACTTCTTACTAGTTAGGCAGCGGGACAGGCAGATAGTGTCTAATACCAAGGCATACCCTGGGGAAGAATGTACCCCACAGCATAGGTTAGTCGTTAGTGATATCTCAGTAAGCAAGAGATGGAATGAGACATACAGGAAGGTGTGGAGAAGAAAGGTCTGGAAGCTAAAAGACCTTTCACTAAAATACAAATTTAGGAAAGCCCTTCAAGATGAATATGACGAAAAAGAAGACGATTTAGAGACATATGACATAGATAATAACTGGAATTTCTTACGTGATAACTTGCTGTAGGCTACTGATGAAACTTGTGGCTGGAGCAGAGCTTCAACCAGACAGAGAGTGACCTGGTAGTGGAACAGCACAGTAGATAAGGCCATTAGAGACAAAAGACTAGCATGGAAGGCTTGGAAAACGGGTGGGAGTAGGGAAGAATATACAGCCACTAAGAGAGAAGCTAGGCGTCAGGTGTACTTAGCACGCAGGGAGGCTGAGAGTAGAAGGTTTGCCAATGCTCTGCGACGGGAAGATCAGAGGCGTGCGGTGTTCCACATTGCAAGGCAGTGTGTCAATGTAAATCAGGATGTTGTTGGAGATGTGTCTGGAATGATGCCGGTGTACTTAGTGTCATGAATGATCAGAAAAAGGAGGCCTGGAAATGTCATTATGAGAAACTGATGAATGTGGAAAACGAATGGGAGAAAGAGAAATTACCCTTGGTAGATCCGACAGAGGGACCAGCTATTGAGATTGACGAATATAGGGTCCAAGAGGCGATTAAGGAAATGAAAAATAGTAAGGCTGCTGGACCATCGGGAATAGTTGCTGAGATGCTGAAGGCATCAGGGGACGTAGGCACTAAACTGGTTGCACGCATCATCAATCAGGCTATATATGGTGGTGTCATACCCAAAGACTGGTGCAACAGTATTCTCATAAATTGCTACAAAGGTAAAGGGGATGCTCTGGAGAGGAGCAATTATAGGGGTATAAAACAGATGGATCAGGTTATGAAAGTGGCAGAAAAGATATTAGCACAACTAATTACAGAAAGGGTCAAACTAGATGAGATGCAGTTTGGTTTTGTGCCTGGGAAAAGTACAACAGATGCCCTCTTCAATTGCAAGAAAAATAAGCCACTATACAAAGCCTTTGTTGACCTAGAGAAGGCCTTTGATAGGGTACCCCAATCTGTCATCTCGTGGTCCCTAAGGAAACTAGGTGTTGAGGAATGGCTTGTGAGGACAGTGCAAACTTTGTACAGAGGTACTCTCAGTAAAGTCAGGGTAGGAATGGAGTTTAGTGAGGAATTCCAGATACAAGTAGGAGTACATCAAGGTTCAGTCCTCAGCCCGCTGTTGTCCTCCAAGCCATAACAGAGGAGTTTAAGACTGGCTGTCCATGGGAACTTCTCTATGCTGACGATCTGGTTCTTATAGCAGAATCAGTAGAGGAGCTAGAGAATAAATTCTGGCTATGGAAACAGCAGTTGAAAGCAAGAGGACTGAGAGTGAACCTAGCTAAGACAAAAGTGTTGATGAGTAGAAAAGAGGACAAAACTCTGATTCCGTCAGGGAAATGGCCATGTTCGATATGCAGAAAATGAACTGGCATAAATTCTATAAAATGCACACAATGCCGATCCTGGGTACACAAGAGATGTAGCGGGATAGCAAGCAAACTAACAGGTAGGGAGAAATATGTATGCAGTAGATGTACAGGGAAATTAGACAGTAGAAGTTGCATTGATAGACACATTTTTCAAATATAGGATGGTGCTATAGAAGCTTCTGGTACCTAGATCAAATTAACATGGGAGGAGGGGGGGGGGATTTCCAAGGCCATAGTATCTAGAATAAGGACGGGTTGGAAGAAGTTTAGGGAGCTGCTTCCTCTGCTGACGAAGGTTTACTGCCTGCGTACGAAAGGCCGGTTGTATGATGCCTGTGTGAGGAGCGCGATGCTGCATGGTAGTGAGACATGGGCAGAAACTGCAGAGGATATGCAACGGCTGGAGAGAAATGAGGCAAGCATGCTCCGTTGGATGTGCAGTGTCAATGTGCGTGAACAACCCAGCATGAATGTGTTGAGAGAGAAACTGTGTCTGAGAGGGATAGAATGTAGTGTACGGGAGAGGCGACTGAGGTGGTATGGACATGTGATGCGCATGGAGGATGACCGATGGGTGAAGAAGTGCCAGGAAATGCCAGTTGAAGGAAGACTTGGTAGAGATAAGACCACGAAAAATATGGGCGGAGGTGGTGAGAACAGACCTCAGATCGTTGAAGCTCACGGTGGAGATGACGAAGGACCATGACGAGTGGAGAGATGCTGTGCTGAATAAGACTCGTCCCACCCTTGCAAGCAGGGAAGAGCGGACGTAAAATGATGATGATGATGATATATATACACACACACATATATATATATATATATAGAAGTGTTTACACAACAGTTAGTTCACCATACCGAGAACAATTGTTTCACCTTAGCGGATCCTCAGCTCGGAATGGGCATGATTATAGGAACAGGAAGGATAACCGTACGAACGCGCATGCGCAGAAACCTGGTGACTTCACACAGGCAATACTAGAATGCGGGCGAGAGGTGTAAGGGAGATAACTGCGAAAGTCCGATAAGTTTTTAGTTGAAAAATAAAATAAAGAATCAGTCCGGAGCCTTGTAGTTATGCATTTCTTGTGTTTAGGCAATCACTATTGCGTAATCTTTTCAGAATAGTTATTCGTTCGTCAATACATAAGCCACACGTCGGATTTCCCCTTGCGTATGGCTTGGACTTACTGATGGATTTCCATTGAATGGAGTAGTCTATACTTGAGTCCTTGATGGACCATACGTGGCTCGCGAGTTTCGTGGATGAACATCTGTCCTGGTACCTGAAGGTAGACTGGTGGTTCAGGAAACGTTCCTTAAATCGGCCCTCCGCCTTGCCCACATAGGATTTGACCGCCTGTGGTTCGTTTCGTCGGTTGGAAGTGACCACAGCTTCGTAAATTACAGCTGGTGTGTTGCATTGCTGTTGAAGGGGGCAAGCTTCTGACTCTTACGGCAAGAGCACCCTGGTGGGGTGTTGGTCCTAGGGCTGCTGGTGATGTGGGCCTTCATGTTCTTAGTGCAGGAGTATCCTAGTTTAACTTTGTGTCGGTTAAAGATGGAGCGGTATTTATGACCTATATATATATATATATAGCAACGAGTAGGACCCCAACGGCTGAGCTCAAGCCGTTTCGACGGCTAATTCTGGACTTTAAAAAAAAAAAATTGATTTTTTTTTTTTAGTCCAGAATTAGCCGTCGAAACGGCTTGAGCTCAGCCGTCGGGGTGCTACTCGTTCCTATTACCCACTCTACTACCCTAAGTATTGAGTACTTTGGTGCGTTATGGTCCACCTGGTTCCTTACCACATTTCCTTCGTTATATATATATATATACACACGTATATATATGTGTGTATACATACATATCCTAAACGGACGGTAGTCCGTTTAGTAATATTGTTGTAGTCGTGTTTTCGTTGGCAATCGTCTGTTTACGACAGTACAGTGCAGCTCTACTTTATTTAACTGAGATAAAACTTATATGAGCATGAACAGTAGATCATTACGCATCTTTTGGCTTAAAAATCTAGAAATTTGGTCCAGCGGGAAAAAGTTTATAATCAAAGTTTGCTGATAAATCTTGTGTTCAAGTGAGTGAGTAGTAAGCGTGACGCTAGGGGAGGTAATTACGAGGTAATTACAAGGGGAGGTAATCTAATATATTTCAAATTGTATTTTTAACTAAATTCATTTATCATAGTCTAATATTTTAAAAATAGGTGAGTGCTCCACGATGATGACACATGTCCCCGCCATGTGGAGGGGATGCTTAGGAGCCATCCAGATATCATGTGACCATTTTTGGTTCGTGGTGTCCACATGATATCTGGATGGCCCTTTATACTAATTAGTCATTTATCTGCATAAAAATTATACCAGATCATTCTGATTATTGGCTTGAAATCTTTTACAGAATTAGTATGAGCAACTAAGAGGTCATCAATAGAAATAGAATTACTTTTTGAAGTTTTCATGCACAGCATTTTTTGGGATTTTAAATAAAAGTTAATATCATAATTCTTATTTTGTATACCCACATTGCAGATACAGAGAACATGACAATCCTATATAAAGGTCGTAGACAGCAGTATCAGTTTTTATCCGTAACACCATTGAAATGCACAAGTTTCACCAATTCACTATTATGCACTAATCATCTCAAATGCATTCATGATTTACTAGCTTTGTCATTAAGCCAGTTGCCTCAACTAGATTGCAATTATACTCAAAAGAACTTTAAAATGTCTATCACTTGTCAGTAATTCACTATGATCTTTTAATTATTAGATAGTTGTTGCTTGCATTGCCTTAAAAAATAGTAGACCAGATAGAAAAATGCGTACAGCAAAAAAAAGTAATATTGTTGGAATATAAACCTTTAAAAATACAGGACAAGAAACTAAAATAAAACTTTAAAAGAATAGGACAAGAAGCTAAAATAAAACTTTAAAAGAATAGGACAAGAAACTAAGATAAAACTTTAAAGAATTGAACAAGTATATTTTATTATACATATTTCAGAGGTACTGAGCTAACTTCAACAGTACGTCATCAGATAAAATAGGATGATGCATGACATACCCTGATGCAGATAGAGAGACACACAGAGAAAAGGAGAGGGAGAGAAGCAGAGAGAGAGTGGGGGGAGAGGGGGGAGAGGGGCAGAGAGAGAGACAAAGACTGTTATGTAGTATATGTAGAAGTATATATAGTTCACAAGTTTCCTTTGCAGCCATGTGGTTCTGTGTTTAACCCTATTTTAGCAACTGTGGAATACTCAGCCACTTTACATACTAATTCAATGAGGATGTCTCATTCAGTTCATCCAACACTCATCTTTCTCATCAAAACAGTTACCATGTATAAATTGTACCAGAGTCATGATGACAAAATGCACCCTGTACACTCTGTAAAGTGGTTGGTGTTAGGAAGGGCATCCTGCCATAGAAACTTTACTCCAAAATGGAATGTACTGGTTTAAGAGGACGATAACTGATTAAGAACTGACCATGTCTGTGATATCCTCTCTAAGCATGGAAAAATGGAACAAAAAATTCTGGATACACACGTGTTTTTTCAACCCCCCCCCCCCCTCATTTATCTTCTATTTCTAACTCTATCTTCTGATAGGAGTAGTTGCTCTAGGTAGAGCAGCTACTTCTCTGAATTGAGAGATCACGACTCCCATATTATGGACATGTGATCAGAATGTCTCAGGAAAGAATTGCTGGACAGATTTCTTAAGCAAAACCAACAGACATGAGCAAGATGTTTAGACAACATTTATCAACCCAGCTGCTCTCGATTGGGGATCCAGCCAGTCCATTTCGATAGAGAGGGAGATGGTTGCTTCTGACATGATCTGCTGGAAGACATGCTTCAGGACTCTGCCCCAATGACCATCCCAGGAATAAGTGTGCAAAGAAGGTGGAGAAGAACATATAAAAAAATCCTTTAACCCATTTGATATCAAACTGACAGAAACAGGCCAAGATTTATAATACAAATCTGCTCACCTGAAAATAGTTATAGACTTATATTAAATCATACCACCACCATTTTATTTACACATTTTTGTTCTAAATATCAAGCTTATTAATGAAAGAGTTAAGTTGTTTTATTAAATTCCTCCAAATATTTGATTATTTTCAAAATTAATTGAAACACATAGGCAGCGTATTTCAGCAGAGATATTATAATGAAATGGTGAATGACATAGACAATGTCTTTCATTAGAAATATGGTAATGAAAGGGTTGATGACATAGACAGTGTCTTTCATTAGAAATATGGTAATGAAAGGGTTAATGACATAGGTAGTGTCTTTCATTAGAAATATGGTAATGAAAGGGTTAATGATATAGGCAATGTCTTTCATTAGAAATATGGTAATGAAAGGGTTAATGGCATAGCACCTATAGGTGTAAGTATAGCTGCATGGATAAGAAGTGAGTGAAATAATTTTGTAGAGGGAAACTGTGCAGGAGCCTGTTGAATGTGTGTCTGCATCATCATCATTTAATGTGCGCTTTCCCTGATAGCAAGGGAAAGACAGGTCTTCACAGACCAAGTCAGAATCAAAAAGAGACATGGACTTCTCAGATGGGCCTGGGTACTCCATCGCACTTACATACAATCCAACACTCTACAAAGTGCATTTTATTGTGGCACCAGCATCAAGGTCTTGCCTTTGATACAGCTCATTTAGTTGACAAGCTTTTTATGGCTGGATGCCTGTGTGTGTGAGGATAGATCAGTGACTCAAGAGTCTGGAGTTTTATGCTCAAATGCACTTTTGAAAGGTACCCTTAAGCACAGCATGAAACTCTGTGTCCTTGAGTGTCTAGATACACACATATACACATGTGCACACACACACACACACACACACATATATATATATATATATATATATATATATATATATATGCAAACACACATGTATATATATATATACACATATACACACACATATATATATATACACACACACACACACATATATATACACACACACCAGCATAAATATCTAATGGATGGAATGTAAGGGATGGATAAGTAGGTGCAGTCAGATTGGGGGTTGGGGTTGTTGGGGTTTTTGGGTGAGGTGGGGGTGTTGGGTGGGGTTTGGACTGGAGGGAGGGAGGGTGGGATGAAGATTAAGGGCAGACAGGAAATTTGATACAGAAATATCTATCAAACCCACCACCACCACCATTGCCGCCGCTCAACCACCACCTTCTTCAAAATATGATAAGCCTATCATCATCATCGTCATCATCAACATCATCATCATTATTTTATATAAATCATCATTATTATTACTAGTACACTTGAATGGCAGAGTCTTAGAGTACACTGCAACAGATGTAATATCAGAAGTGAGGCTGGTTAGGCAGCCAGCTGGGAGAGGGAGGAGGTAGTGGTGGTAGGAGTGATAGGGGGAAGCTTTATCCAGAGAATTGAATGGTGGGGTGGGGGAGATAAGGATTGATCCATTGCTTCCAACAACAGTAGTAGTAGTGGTGGTGGTGGTAACAGTAGTAGTAGTGGTGGTGGTAATAGTAATAGTAGTAGTAGCAGCAGCAGCAATAGTAGTAGTAGTAGTAGTAGTAGTAACTGTAGTAGTAGCAACTGTAGTAGTAGTAGTAGTAGTAGTAGTAGTAGTAGTATTAGCAGCAGCAACTGTACTAGTAGTAGTAGTAGTAGTAGCAGCAGCAACTGTAGTAGTAGTAGTAGTAGTATCACCACCACCAGTCATGCACCTGAATACTGGGTAATCAAATTGATTTACAATAGTCGCACCACCACCACCACCACCAACATCTTGTTAGCCCTCTCTTCATTAACCCTTTCATTGCCATATTTCTAATGAGGGAGACCGTCGAGAATTTTGGAAATAATCAAGAATTTGGAAGGATTTATTAACAATATAACTTTCTCATTAAGCTGGCATTTGGAACATAACTTAAAGGTTCTTACATGGAATTATGATGGCTTTTAGATAGATATAAACAAGCAATTTTGTATCATAGAACCAAGGGTGTTTGGAACATAACTTAACAAAGGTTTTTACATGAAATTACGATTTTAGATGAAAGCAGAAATTTGTTGCTTCAACTTTAATCTATACTAATGATAAATATTTGGTCTACAGGTTTATATATACCTTTATATACTTTTATATATATATGATATTTGTTCGCAAGATTACTGTCTAGGAAAAAGTAACATAGTAGTTTTATTTTTTAAGATATATTTATCAAACTTGGGTCAGTTTGTCTTCATGACTTGTTCTTTCGATCTCACTCGATAAACCCGCTATTGGCTTTGATGATGGCCTCAAGGCGGCCTCGGAACTGGCTACAGGCCTTCGTCACTGTCCCCCGACTTAGGCCCCTAAATGCACTTGTGATCCTGGCCTTCAGATCGTCTTTCGTATTGCAGCTAGATCTGTTGGTGTCTCGTTCGACTGCGCCCCATACAAAGAAGTCGAGGAGGTTGCAGTCAGGCGAGCTGGGAGACCAGATGTCAGGTCGACGAAGTTCTCTGACAGCCAGGCCTGGGTCTTTCGGCTGGTATGGCAGGGCGCTGAGTCTTGCTGCCACACGTACGGCCTACCTGCAGCTACCTGATCGATCCAGGGCTTTAGTACCTCG
>OZ024761.1:826834-836834 GCA_964016885.1 Eledone cirrhosa
TCCCCTAATGTAGCAGCTAAGTCAGCATGAATGTCCTTTATATATATATATATATATATATATATATCTCACTGTAAATGAGGTTGGTATTAGGAAGGGCATCCAGCTGTAGAAATCAAGCCAGAATCAGTTCCCGTCCCACCCTTGCAAGCAGGGAAAAAGCGGACGTAAAATGAAATGATGATGATATATATATATGTACAGAGAGAGAGAGAAGTGTGTATATATATATATATATATATATATATATATATATACACACACACACACATGTATATAGTCTTTGTGGGTGTAAAATTTAAATACGGCTCTTGTTTCTATTTCAGTTAATTAAATATAATTTAAAAAAAAAAGAATCTTAGCTCGTTAGCAGTTAAATTAATTAGTATTAATGATTTCTACAGAGTTAAACGAAGGTTTTGGTGATAATTAATGATGCTGCTACCACATATATAACACAAGCTAACAAATATGCTAACAATAATTGTTTCTACTTTAGGCACAAGGCCAGCAATTTGAAGCGGAGGGAAAGTCGATTTAATCGACCCCACTGCAATTACTGGTGCTTTATTTTATCAACCCCTTTATGTAATGTGTGGTGTGCATATGTGGTGTCTGTAACGTATTGTGTATGTTGTGTGTGTGTGGTGAGTGTTGTGTGTGTAATGTATTGTGTGTGTTTCTGTGTGTAATGTATTGTGTGTGTTTCTGTGTGTAATGTATTGTGTGTGTTTGTGTTCACTCAGCTCTATCACCTTTTTCTAGAAGCTATATTCACAACCTAACAAAATACACCTGCATTGTTTTGTCAGGTCCAAAATATAAACGCCATAGCCACACCTTGTCCTTGATCGGTATTACACTAGAAAAACACCGATATACCAGCCATCCCCTCCCCACCACCACCACTACCACCCTCCCATAACCTCTCAACACACCCACACATATCAAAACTTAGTCTCTAGCTCAGAAGTTCTCAAACTTTTGGGGTCACCGCCCCACCCCCTCACAGTCATTTCCAGAGAGACCTACCAACCCGCAAATTGTAAATAATCTATATATATGAATCTGAGGATGTGTGTGTTAAGGTTTGTAATGTATGCACGTCCACAATTTCCAACGGATTCTATTCAAAGTCGAGACAACTATTGCTTTTGGTCAGGAAAAGGTCATGAGGCAAAACAATTTTAAATCTATCAACAATAAGGGCAAAAATCGATCATGATCATTCCCCCTCTCTATAATTTAACTGCCTTGCTCTCTCTGTCGCTCTTCACTCCCTATATGACAACACTGTAGAGAGAGAAACAGTGTGTATGATCAAATGGAGCGTTCCGTATATTCACTCTCTCTATAATTTAACTGCTTTACTCTCTCTGTCGCTCTTCACTCCCTATATGACAACACTGCAGTGGAGCGTTCCGTATTGATATACGGCTTATCTGGGGCATTTTCAATCAGCTTATTGCAAATAACAACCCACAAAATAACACTTCATATAACAGATTAATGCTATAGACATATGAATCGGAATGTAACCCGTGAACTTTTTCCTGGGCAAATTATTCGAACAGACATGACCTCATTGCCAGAGTGTTCAGACTGAAACTGGCTAAACTCATGGTTTTAATCAAAAAGAGTCAGGTATTTGGGGCTGTAAAATGTGACATGTTCACCGTCGAATGGCAAAAACGAGGGCTGCCACATGCTCACATTTTCATTTGGTTAGCTGATAAAATCAATTCAAATGCCATAGACAGCTTCATTTCGGCTGAAATCCCTAACCCAGCAACTGACAAGGAATTACATGACATCGTCAAAGCTAACATGGTCCGTGTGCGTTGGGTCCTAATGAGCATCACACGTGTCTGAAAGGGGGGGTCGTGCAGTAAGGGATTCCCAAAAAAATTTGTTGACCAGACTCAGACTGGTGGCGACGGGTACCCCCTGTACAGGCGGAGACGGCCCGAGAACAGTGACTTCACCACAACAGTAAAGGGAGGTCAAGTCGACAATAGATGGGTGGTCTCTTACTGCCCGCTTCTCTTGAAGATGTTCAACGCCCACATCAACTTTGAGTTTTGCATCTCCGTCAAGTCGATAAAATACATATGTAAATAAGGTTCGCATTTCAAGCTGAAAATAGCAGGGACGAGGTCACAGAATACCTGACGGGGCGGTACATCAGTAGCAATGAAGCTTTTTTGCGCCTATTTGGTTTACCCCTATACCAACGTCACCCCGCCATTGTACAGCTTGCGGTACATTTGGAAAATGGGCAAAGGGTTTACTTTACGGACCAAACCGCCACCAAGTTGGCCGCCGATCCGAAAGAGACCACTCTGACGGGTTTCTTCAAACTTTACCAGTTCAATACATTTGCGCAAACAATTGTGTACCCCCAGGTTCCATCCTACTTTATATGGTCGAAAAACACTTGGGTGCGAAGAAGTCAGGTCAGGCTGTTGAAAGACATCCTGGTGTAAAATTTGACAGCTGTCTTGGAAGGGTTTACACTGTGCCCCCAAGTCAGCATGAGTGCTTTCATCTCTCCCTTCTTCTGCATGAAGTTGTAGGCCCACAAAGTTTTCAGGACCTCAAAACTGTTGATGGAAAAATATGTGATACGTACCGGGAAGCCTGCTTTAAGCGAGGTCTTTTGGAAGATGATTCGCAATGGGATTCCACTTTAGCAGAGGGTGCTTTATTGAAATCACCTAAAGGTCTACGGGAACTCTTTGCCATTTTGCTTCCCCTTGGATTTAGTAAAAACTGACACACCAACATGCAATATCAGCAAGAGTTCACACAAAGCTCTGGTTCTCAAAAGATGTTGCCTCATTGTTTGGGATGAGTGCACAATGGCACACAAGGGTGCCCTTGAGGCATTGGACGGGACCCTGAAAGACATTAGGGATTCTACAGCACCTATGGGTGGCATAACCCTTCTGCTATCAGGGGATTTTCGGTAAACGCTGCCTGTTATCCCCAAAGGGACAAGAGCTAATGAAGTGCGTGCCTGCCTTAAGTCGTCCATGTTGTGGCTCCAGGTGAAGAGTTTGTACCTAAGCACAAATATGCATGCTCATTTACATGATGACATGTCTGCAGCATTTGCTCAGAACATTTTAACACTTGGTGAGGGCAAGGTCCCTGCGGATGACAAGGGCGGCATAGCAATCGACTCCCTGTGCAACATTGTGAGCAGCCCTTCTGATCTTTGGGAAGCAGTTTTTCCTGATGTCTCATCTAACTTTAAAAACCTTGATTGGCTCAGCGAAAGAGCCATCCTTGCTCTGAAAAATACCATGGTTAATTTTATTAACGAGCAGCTGATTGAGAAGATTCCCGGTAAAGAGCACATCTTCAAATCTATCGACCGGACGTCAGACCCCGACGATATCGTTAATTATCCGGTTGAGTTATTAAATACCCTTTGAGCCCCCAGGGCTCCCACCTCACATTATTAAGCTTAGGATTGGCTGTCCCATTATGCTAATAAGGAACTTACGTCCACCAAAGCAGTGCAACGGTACTCGCATGGTCGTCAAGTCACTGACACCCCACTTGATTGAGGCCACCATTGTAACGGGGGTGCGGAAGAGGAGAGACTGTTTTCATTCCAAGGATGAACCTTTTCCCCTTGGCGTCAGATATCCCGTTCGATTTCCGGCGATCCCAATTCCCGGTGAGACTATGTTTTGCCATGTCCATTAACAAGTCACAAGGGCAAACATTGTCGGTGGCAGGCATTCATTTGGGGGAGCCATGCTTCTCCCATGGCCAACTTTATGTTGCCTGTTCCCACGTAGGGAGCAGGAATGGACTTTTTGCTTACACTCCTCAAGGGATGACACGCAATATCGTCTACAAAGGTGCTATAGGTGTTGGAGCTATGCCGCCTGGAACACTATTTCCTGGTAGGGTATCCCATGGCGGACAGATCTGACACCCAGCGGCATCAGGACCACCATCTTGCAACTTTAGTCTACTAAATTCGCTATTGGAAGATTATTAACCCATCATTGGTTCGTAACTTTTAATAACTGGTTCAACTGCTTTATGCACTTAATTGATAAGCTTATTCGCTTTCAAACCACGTTTACCTGTATGTAACTTTTCATAGCAAATGAACAAACCCAAGCAATGCTGGGCTAAACTGCTAGTATATAATAAAATCGTTAATTTATATACAATAAATAATATAATATATACCATGTAAAAATAAATATCATATATTTTTTCATTTTACTATATTAATATATATAATATATATCATTTGATATTTGATATACTATTATATCTTCTCTATTGCCCCCTGACTGCGCACAGTAGACTTATAAATCCAGGTATTTCAAAATGTTAAGGACAGTGCAGTAACTCTTAACAAGAAGACTGACCAATTAATCCCAGGTATTTCATTTATATTAAGGACAGCACAGTGCCTCTTTAACGAGATGCCAACACATCAAAGTATTTTGTATATATTAAGGACAGGGACACAACTTAAGGATTTTTCTTTTACAAAATAAATTATGATGAAAAGAGCTATAGATGAATATAAATACTTTAAAAGTATTTGTAGCAGTTTCATGCGGATTAGCACCAAAAGAGTTAATGAGATGACAACACATTCAGATGTTTAACGTATATTAAACCTTTTGATACCATTCAGCCCCAAAACCCATATCTGGTTCTATGAAACAAAAACCTACCCATTTTAACAGGTTCTTATTTCAAATAACATCTTCAAAAATAATTATATATAAGAACCTTGATACCAACCCAACCAAAATTGGCTCTGGTTCTATGAATCCCCACCAAAATTTACCCATTTTAGTGACAGCACTGGTCTACTAGTATATTTATATTAAAGGCGTGACTGACCAGGTCCACTAGTACATTTATAATAAAGGTGTGACTAACCAGGCCTACTAGTATATTTATATTAAAGGTGTGACTAACCAGGCCTACTAGTATATGTATATTAAAGGTGTGACTAAGCAGGCCTACTAGTATATGTATATTAAAGGTGTGACTAACCAGGTATACTAGTATATTGATATTAAAGGTGTGACTGACCAGGTCCACTAGTACATTTATAATAAAGGTGTGACTAACTAAGCCTACTAGTATATTTATAATAAATGTGTGACTAACCAGGTACACTAGTATATTTATATTAAAGGTGACTAACCAGGCCTACTAGTATATTTATATTAAAGGTGTGACTAACCAGGCCTACTAGTATATTTATATTAAAGGTGTGACTAACCAGGCCTACTAGTATATCTATATTAAAGGTGTGACTGACCAGGTCCACTAGTACATTTATAATAAAGGTGTGACTAACTAAGCCTACTAGTATATTTATAATAAATGTGTGACTAACCAGGTACACTAGTATATTTATATTAACAGTGTAACTAACCAGGCCTACTAGTATATTTATATTAAAGGTGTGACTGACCAGGTACACTAGTATATTTATATTAACAGTGTAACTGACCAGGTCTACTGGTATATAGATATTAAAAGTCTGTCTGGAGCCCACAGGTTCATCAGGCTGATCTTGGTTTCCGTGGCATAAAGCGACAGAGAGTATATAACTTCCTCTGGACAAGACACCAGTCCATTGCAGGGCACTGGAGCAACATGAGATGAAGTGTTTTGCTCAATAACACAATTCAGCTCAAGAATCGAACCCACAACATTATGATCATAAGTCCAACACACTGACCACTGGGCCACATGCCAGTTATATAGATATTAAAGGTGGGACCTAAACGCCCAGCAACACAAAACAGAAAACCACACACATAAATAAATAATGAAATACTTTACATGTGGGATTTTTATTTTTCCTGCTATTAACTCACTATTTACCATATATGTTCATTATATATTTATCTTATTCTGCAAAACTATTATTAAAAGTGTTCCAACTATGACCATCTCTTTTATTCAGACAAAGTGTATCTAAGACTACATTATTGTGATGTAACAATGTAGATTATAGTCCGACGTAAGCCCTGATCCTGGAGTCTTATAAACAAAGTTATTCCAACTATGACCATCTCTTTTATTCAGACAAAGTGTATCTAAGACTACATTATTGTGATGTAACAATGTAGATTATAGTCCGACGTAAGCCCTGATCCTGCAGACTTATGAACAAAGGTGACCATCTTGTCTTTTTTTCAAACAAAGTGTATCTAGGAATACATTATCTGGTTAGGGTTAGTGTTGCTAATGTTACTTAGCTACTATCTAAGCCCCTCCTAATACTGCAGAACTATGATCAAAGGTGTTCCAACTGCAACCATTGTTTTTTATTCAAACAGTATATCTAGGTCTATATTATCTAATGTCCTATTTTGTTGCTGTTATTGCTTAGCTACCAGTTAAGTCCTTCCTAATCTTGTAGACCTATGTTCAAAGGCGTTCCAGTTGTGACCCTCCTGTCTTGTATTCAGGCACAGTGAATCTAGGAGTCTATTACTGTAGTGTAGTGCAGTTTAGACCCAAAGTAGCTAACTCATGACCAAAGGTATTCCAGCTCTGGCTGAACCTTCTTTGTTTGCAGTGTATTGAGAAGTCCAACCAGTTTTTAAGCTGGTTGTGTATGTATATATATATATATATATATATATATATATATATATATATATATCATCATCATCACCATCACCATCACCATCACCATCACCATCATCATCATCGTCGTTTAACGTCCATGTTCCACGCTTGCATGGGTTTGGACGGGAGTTTTCCCACTTGAGGCAAGAGTGGTTGTCTTGCTCGCATAGGACTGTCTGGCGGGTTTTCTACAGTTGGATGCCCTTCCTAACACCAACCACATTTACAGTGTGGGGCTGGGAGGTTTTTACCGTGCTCCTACATGGCCACATTACAGCGTGGACTGTCTGGCGGGTTTACTACAGCTGGATGCCCTTCCTAACACCAACCACATTTACAGTGTGGGACTGGGAGGTTTTTACCGTGTTGCCTACACGGCCACATTACAGCGTGGACTGTGTGTTTTTTGTCGTGACACCTACACGATCTCATTTGTTTCGGTCTGGATTTTGTGGCACCAACATAACTTTACATTAAAAGGGGCGGTGTGGATGGGGTGGGGGTGATGGGACGGGGTGTATTTTGTTAGAGATGCCTACTGACTGTAGTAGGTTTGACTTTGTATTTAGGTAAGGCGGGTCTTCTCTATTACTGAGTACCGCCAAAGGTCTCGGTCCAGTGACATTGTCTTGGAGAGGTGTAAGTGTGTGAGGTCGGAATTTATCAGCTCGTCCCATGTTTTTCTGGGTCTGCCTACTCCGTGGCTACCGTCTATCTTTATTGCCCTGCACTTTGCTATACAGCTGTCGTCTTTCATGCGCATCACGTGACCATACCAACATAGCCTTCTCTCGAGTAAACAACATCTGATCCCTCTTATTTCTAATTTTTTCCTTAGTTCGTTTATGCTTTGCCGTTCGCG
The DNA here is from genome assembly GCA_964016885.1 of Eledone cirrhosa. Taxonomy (NCBI): domain Eukaryota; kingdom Metazoa; phylum Mollusca; class Cephalopoda; order Octopoda; family Eledonidae; genus Eledone; species Eledone cirrhosa. The sequence goes on from OZ024761.1 coordinate 834,336, forward strand.
TATATTACTATTACACATCCAGCGGAGCATGCAAGCTTCGTTCCTCTCTAGTCTGCGTATATCCTCTGCACACAATGCCCAGGTCTCACTGCCATGCAACATTGCTGTTCGTATGCAGGCATCATACAACCTGCCTTTCATTTTTAGGGAGAACCCTTTAGCGGCTAATAGTGGTATAAGCTCTCTGAACTTTTTCCTCCAGTTCTGACTCTAGCTACTGTACTTTCAGAGCACCCTCCCCCACTGCTGATTTTGTCACCCAGGTAACGGAAGCGGTCCACTATTTCTATAGAACCCTCTGCGCAGTTGAAAGAGCTAGTATTCTGTGGGCACTTGCTGCTACTTATTGCACCAGAGCACCAGCCACATGTAAAATCTGTGTTCTTAGTTAGCTTACCTGTGATCCCACTACATCTTTTATGCACCCATACTTTGCATTTGGGACATAAAATGGAGTTTCTACCTACGCCTTTCCTACACACTGAGCATGGCCATTTCCCGGAAGGGACCGGCGCCTTATTTTCTTTCCTACAAACTAGAACTTTAGTCTTAGCCAGGTTAATTTTAAGGCCTTTTGATTCTAGGCCGTGCTTCCATGTTTGGAATTTCTTCTCTAGCTCGGCCATTGATTCAGCTATGAGCGTTAGGTCATCTGCGTATAGGAGTTCCCATGGGCAGCCGGTCTTGAACTCCTCTGTTATAGCCTGAAGAGCAATAATAAATAGTAGGGGCTAAGAACAGAGCCCTGATGGACACCAACTTTTACGCTAAACTCTTCACTATATTCGTTGTTAATTCTAACCTTGCTCACTGTTTCTTTATACCTGGCTTGTATAGCTCTCACAAGCCATTCGTCAACACCTAGTTTTCTAAGAGCCCACCAGATAATGGAACGGGGGACTCTGTCGAAGGCTTTCTCCAAGTCGACAAAGGCTAAGTATAGGGGGTTTACTTTTAGCTAGGTACTTCTCCTGTAGTTGTCGTACAATGAAAAGAGCGTCTGTGGTACTTTTGCCTGACACAAACCCGAACTGCATTTCATCTAGATCGATTCTCTCTCTGATTAGTTGCACTATTACTTTTTCCGTGACCTTCATGACCTGGTCGATTAATTTAATGCCTCTATAGTTACTCCTATCTAGGGCATCTCCTTTACCCTTGTAACAGTTAATGATGATGCTGCTACGCCAGTCCTTCGGAACAACCCCATTCTGTATGACTTGGTTTACTATCCGGGTGACCATGGTGTGTCCCACCGTTCCAGAGGCCTTCAGCATCTCAGCAACTATTTCCGAAGGCCCAGCCGCCTTACCCGTCTTCATATCTTTGATTGCCTTACTTATTATACTACCTTCAACTAACACTGCTGGTCCCTCTATTGGATCGATCTGGGGGAGACTATCCTTCTCCCATTTATTCTCCTCATTTAGTAGCCTCTCATCGTGACACTTCCAAGCGACCTTCTTATCAGCGTCAGTGATGGCGAGTACGCCATCATCATTTAGTACACACTTCTCCCCAACAATATCACGGTTTTCCTTGACACATTGCCTAGCAATCCTGAACACCTCACGTTTTTGGTCCTCACGTTGTAGAACATGCTTGAACTTTCTTTCCTCTGCTTCCCTTCTTGCGAAGTACACTTGTCTCCTAGCTTCCCTCCTGGCCACTTGATAGTCTTCTCTACTTCCCCCATCCCGCCATACTTTCCAAGCCTGCTTTTTGGCCTTAATCGACTCCTCCACCTTACTGTTCCACCACCATGTTACTCTCCTCCTGCCTATAGGCCTGCTCCGGCCACAGACTTTGTCTGCCGCCATCAGCAGGTTTGCTTTCAATATATATATATACATATATATATATATACATGCTTACATATATATATATATATATATATATATATATATATATACATATATATTAAAGATTTAGCTGTTATTTCTAACAGATCAATCAACCCTACAGAGACTACCTTGTTGGTTTGCCTGGTGTCCTAAATAGTGATGAAACTACCCAAATCAGTCTTGGGCACTGCTTTTCCCTCTCTGGTTTATTATATTACAAACATCAGCTTAACCCTTTAGCATTTAAATTGGGTGTATCCAGTCAGAATTCTGTCACTGCTTTCTATTCAAACTGGCTATAACAAGCTGTTCATATTTATGTCAAGGTATTGTTCTCAAAATAAATAATATGAATCTCATAGATTCGATATTATGTGAGATAATTATGTGAGATTAAGCCTTTACGTGAAAATACAATAGTGAATATAGAGTAATGTAAATGCTAAAGGGTTAAGTATAGTTTTTGTTTCACAACTCCATTATGTAATGATATTTTTTACCAATTTTTCGAAGGCCATATTCACTCGAAACATATAAAAAAACAATAGGAAATACAAATTTCACCCCCAAAGTGAAACCGGTGTAATATTCACTCCCCAAAGCAAAAATAGTTTAGCACTTCATTTAATCAGAATTTTTTAAGTTGGTGTAAATT
>OZ024761.1:846834-881834 GCA_964016885.1 Eledone cirrhosa
GGCAATGACACACGACCGTGACCTCTGGCGTCACGCAGTAATAGAGAGTACCCGACCTCCCATGGGTACAAGCTGAAGCATATAGACAATATGCCCCCACATCCCCCACCGCAAGGTGGTCGTGGAGGTGCCACGGCAAAAAAGCACCCAGCCCACACTGTAAAGTGGACGTGTAGGCGCCACGAAAAAGCACCCAGCACTCACTGTAAATGAGGTTGGTGTTAGGAAGGGCATCCAGCTGTAGAAATCAAGCCAAATCAGTTCCTGTATGAGCAAGGCATGGTCAGCCGACCAGACACTGCCCACAACAGGACAACCTGTCTAACCCATGCTAGCATGGAAGAACGGACGTAAAACGGTGATGATGATGATGATGATGAACTAACTTTATACCGAACGCGTCCTATGGATCAAGTGCTCTATTTACTACGGATATAATTTCCATGTTCTACCACTATATATATATACATATATATATATGTATATATAGGAGACACGGTGAAAAGGCTCCCAGTCCACACTGTAAATGTGGTTGGTGTTAGGAAGGGCATCCAACTGTAAAAAAAAAAGCCTACCAGAGACATTTCCGTGCGAGCGAGATATGGTCTCACGACCATTCCCGCATCAAATGGAACACAACCGTCTAACTCCTTCTAGCGTGGAAGATGGACGTTAAACGATGATGATGATGATATATATATATATGTATGTATATATATATATATGTATATATGTATATATATATATATATATGTATATGTATATATGTATATATATATATGTATATATGTATATATATATATATATATATATATATGTATATATATATATGTATATATGTATATATATATATATGTATATATGTATATATATATATATATATGTATATACTTATGTACTTTGCCAACTTGCTGAGGCAATTACGAAAGGCTATCAAGACCATATGCCCAGGAAAACTGACAAAAAGGGTCTTGTTTCATCGGGTCAGTGTTCCAGCACACAAGTCCTTGATTTCAATGGCTGCTGTGCATGACTGTAACTTTGAACTGGTTGATCACCCTCCCTATTCTCCTGATTTGGCCCCATCTATCATCTGCACCCCAGCATGAATTAACGTTTGGCTGGGAAGTGGTATGGCAATGATGATGACATCACATCTGCTGTTGCTGACATTATTTATCAACAGGATAAAAGCTTCTTCACCAATGGGACCCAAACCCTGCAACACTGATGAAAGAAACGTGTGGACTGCAGGGGGCACTATGTTGAAATGTAAACCTCATTTGGTCACATTCCATGAGGGTATCTTGGTTAACCTATGAACTTTTCAGCTGACCCTCATATATATATATAAATGGCTTCTACAGGACTAGAACTATTTCATTTGGGAGAAATCATCAGGAAGCAGGATAAACTTATATATATATATATATATATATACATACACAAATATATATATATATATATATATATATATATATATATATATATATATACATACACAAATATATATATATAGACACACAGCTACATATTCATATACAGTTCCATATACAAATTTACATATAACTCCACATACACTCATCAATACACTTTCACATATATATATATATATATATATATATAACTACACAAACACATGTATATCTAGCTCAATTTACACAAACATACACCTATACATATATAAATACACACCCATCCAGTTATAGATAAGCAAATGTAAAATGATGATGATGCACTGACACACACACAGAAATATATATATATATATATATATACACACATACATATATATATAGCTCTGCCTACACACATTCACATATGTAACCTCATACACACAAATATGCATCTAAATATATAACCATACACACACACTATAACTCTGTAAAATAGTTCAAGTTGGGTTAGAAACGAAAATGAGTTTTCAATCTTCATGCCAAATATATAATTACCCTTACCAGCCCCCAGTATTACCATTACCACCCCCACTATCACCACCACCATCACCTCCATCATCACCATTCATTTCATATTGTTCCAGTTCACTCAGATGGAAGAAAGAAATTAGTATCTGCAGTGTCTAGTGATGAACTTTTTAGCATTTAAACACACCTCTCTCTCACACACACCTCCACAAACCATACACCTAAGACCATACAATACACACCTTACAATATACAACAAAATACTTTAGTGACATTATTTCAAACAATCAACAAATATACAGAAATTCTGGACATTTTTACTCTCTCTCACACACACACACATTTCCATTTTTCATGAAATTCGACAACACTACACCTGATATTCCCCCTCCATACACATGTACACATGTACCTGTGTATAAATCATGGCTTAAACACTACACTGTTCACTTTCCTAACATTTGTACATTATTCTATGTACTATACAAGCACCTTTCATGAGTTGTAGTGCACCTGAGCACTGTACACAATAATTTTCATTATTTCATTATTATTGGGCGCTGGATTGGCAGTATAGGGTCGGACGCCATGCTTTGCAGCAAAGAGTTACGGCCCTTTATGGTCTGAGTTCAAATCCTGCCGAGGTTAACTTTGCCTTTCATCCTTATGGGGTCGATAAAATAAAGTACCAGTAATACAATGGGTAATTGCTGGCCTTGTGCCAAAAGTAGAAACAATTATTATAATACACACAGTTCACTGAGTTCAAATCCCGCCGAGGTTAACTTTGCCTTTCATCCTTACGGCGTCGATAAAATAAAAAGTACCAGTAATGTACTGGGTAATTGCTGGCTTTGTGCCAAAAGTAGAAACAATTATTATTACACTCACACACACACTTCCTTTTCACATTGAGAACAATACCTTAACATAAGTATGAGCAGCCAGTTATGGCTGGTTTGAACAAAAAGAGGCAAGGGCTCATTTAGAAATGTGTTAATATATGCAGTTACATATATACACATCAATGTGGTATATAATAATGGATATACTGACATATATGTCAATATATGCTAGTTATATTTAAACACACACACACACATATATATATATGCTGCAAAGTTTGTGTTTACATAGTGAATGTGAGTGTGTGTGTGTGTAAGTGAGTGTGTTTGTGTGTAAGTGTGTGAGTGAGTGTGTGTGCATAGGTGTATATATTGATATGTCAATAATACTTACACACATATACATCCACTTAAGTTTTCACATACATGTGAATATTATTGTGTAGATTGGCAGTATCGGTAGAGAGTCGGACACCATGCTTTGACGCATAGAGTTACGGCCCTTGCCATTCCGAGTTCAAATCCTGCTGCGGTTAACTTTGCCTTTCATCCTTATGGGGTCGATAAAATAAAGTACCAGTAATGTACTGGGTAATTGCTGGCCAAGTGCCAAAAGGTAGAAACAATTATTGTTTAAATGTATGTGAATGTATATATCGGGACTAACCACAGCAAGTAAAGTACTCAATACTTTAATAGAGTGTATACAACAAAATTTAATAGAGAAATGGCTTCTACAGGACTAGAACTGTTTCATTCGAAGGAAATCTTCATAATAAATGGAGAGAGAATAACCAAGTTTACTTAAAACATTATTTCAATCCTACATATGTTTCAATGTATAACGGCAGACCCTACCACGATATATATATATCAACATCATCATCATCATCGTTTAACGTCTATCTTCCACGCTAGCATGGGTTTAGATGGGGGTATATATATATATATATATATACATTTACATGTGATAGGAAGGGCATCCAGCCATAGAAAGCTTGACAAACCAAGGGTTGGGAGGACTCTTCAATTGTGTCAAAGACATGACAACCTCTCATGTGCACTTGGTAGAATGTGGGACCATATGTAAGCAAAATGTGAACCCCCAGCCTGCCTGGGAGGTCAGTAGCCCCATTTCAGTAATGCCTTGATCTATGTAGACCTGTCCAACCCTTGCTAACAGAGAAAGCTAACATTAAAACAACAATGATATATATATATATATATATATATATATATATATATATATATATATATTAGGAGGGTGGCTGTGTCAGTTGATGCGAGGAAGGGTGAGTGTAACTATGATGATGATGATGATGATTATAACCAATAGTGGTGGGTTTAGTAATGATGATGATGATAGTGATGATGGCGGCTGTGATGATGATGATGATAGTGATGATGGTGGCTATGATGATGATGATGATGATGATGATGATGATGATGATAGTGATGGAGGTGGCTGTGATGATAGTGATGATGGTGCCTGTGATAGTGATGATAGTGATAGTGATTGTAGTGGCTGTAATGATGATGATGATGATGATGGTGGCTGTGATAGTGATGATGATGATGGCTGTGATGATGATGATAGTGATAGTGATTGTAGTGGCTGTAATGATGATGATGATGATGATGGTGGCTGTGATAGCGATGATGATGGCTGTGATGATGATGATAGTGATGATAGTTGCTGTGATGATGACCTATGGGTGATGATGATGACCAATGGTGGTGGTGGTGGTGGTGGTGGTGGTGGTGGTGGTGGTGGTGGTGGTGGTGGTGGTGGTGTAACGAAGAAGGCTATCAGTTAAGAAAGCAAGATAAACAAATCAAGTTTCTTCTGTGTTAATTTTGAGAGAGAGAGAAAGAGAGCGAGAGAGAGAGAGCAGGAAAGATAACAAAGAGAGAGAAAGAGATGGAGATTGAGACAGTGGGGGATACAAATATGTGAGCAGAGATAGAAACAAATATGAGTGTGTATGTATGTATATATATATGTGTATGTGCCTATATATGTGTGTGTGTATAAGTGTGTGTCCATCTCTCTCTCTCTCTCTCTCTCTCTCTCTCTCTCTCTCTCTCTCTCTATATATATATATATATATATATATATCTGGGTGACAAAATCAGCAGTGGGGGAGGGTGCTCTGAGAGTACAGTAGCTAGAGTCAGAACTGGGTGGAAAAAGTTCAGAGAGCTTATACCACTATTAGCCGCTAAAGGGTTCTCCCTAAAAATGAAAGGCAGGTTGTATGATGCCTGCATACGAACAGCAATGTTGCAGTGAGACCTGGGCATTGTGTGCAGAGGATATACGCAGACTGGAGAGGAACGAAGCTTGCATGCTCCGCTGGATGTGTAATAGTAATATACGTGAACGACAAAGCATAAACGAACTAAGGAAAAAATTAGAAATAAGAGGGATCAGATGTTGTTTACTAGAGAGAAGGCTACGTTGGTATGGTCACGTGATGCGCATGAAGGATGATAGCTGTATAACAAAGTGCAGGGCAATAAAGATAGACGGTAGCCACGGAATAGGCAGACCCAGAAAAACCTGGGATGAGCTGATAAACACCGACCTCACACACTTACACCTCACCAAGACAATGTCACTGGACCGAGACCTTTGGCGGTACTCAGTAATAGAGAAGACCCGCCTTGCCAGTAGGCATCTCTAACAAAATACACCCCGTCCCACCACCACCACCCCCACCCCATCCACACCACCCCGTTCTATGTAAAGTTATGTTGGTGCCGCGCCATCCAGGCCGAAACAAATGAGATCGTGTAGGTGTCACAACAAAAAAACACACAGTCCACGCTGTAATGTGGCCGTGTAGGCAACACGGTAAAAACCTCCCAGACCCACACTGTAAATGTGGTTGGTGTTAGGAAGGGCATCCAGCTGTAGTAAACCCGCCAGACAGTCCACGCTGTAATGTGGCCATGTAGGAGCACGGTAAAAACCTCCCAGCCCCACACTGTATATATATATATATATATGTGTATGTATATATATATGAATGTATATATGCATGTGTGTGAGTGTGTGTGTGTGTGTATATATATATATGTGTGTGTGTATATATATATGAATGTATATATGCATGTGTGTGAGTGTGTGTGTGTGTGTATATATATATATGTGTGTGTGTATATATATATGAATGTATATATGCATGTGTGTGAGTGTGTGTGTATATATATATATATATGTGTGTGTGTATATATATATGAATGTATATATGCATGTGTGTGAGTGTGTGTGTGTGTGTGTGTATATACCACATGTGAACTAGAGAAGTAATTTCTTCAGTCTACCTCCATCTGTTGTTCCATGATGGTTCATGGCAGACTCTGGGAGTTATCTAAGAAAAATATACCGTCTTGAGATCTAAGGAAGGATGTAGTTTACATCATCATCATCCCTTTCACCTTCATCACCATTGGCAGTCATTATCTTCATCACCATCACCACTGGCACCGTCATCATCATTTATCACTAGCACGATTGTCATCATCATAATAATCATCCTCATTATCAACACTATATACATATATAGATGGGTAGGTGTGTAGAGAGGTGGCTAAATAGGTATGTTTCTTTTATTTGCCACCAGGGCATCAAAAGTGGGACAAGTACAAAGGGGGGAGTTTACAAAACAAGGCGTCCTCAATAAGGAGGAGGCAATAACAATATATAAAAATAAAATAATATATAACAAAAAATAAAATTTATAACAAAATCCTCAATAGAGAGGAGGCGCCTTGGGGGGTCGCACACACCCCCGAAAAAAGTGTGCAACCCTTCTCCTCAGGAGCACAGAGAAGGGGTGCTCCCTTGGTCTTTCATCTTCCTCACCTATAGTCTGATGTAGAGTGAAGGCCCATTCACACAGGCCATTCTCGCCACTTTCACCCATCTTTCATAAAAACGACTGGGGTGGAGCACCTCTCTCTCCATCCTGATCCTTCTTCCGAAATGATATCGGAAGAAACGGACCAGTTGTTGGCCAGAGAGAAAGGTGCCTGACCTTACTCCTTTCAGACGTGTCCACCATACAACTTCTTTCACCATGGCTATTACGCACAGAAACACCGCCTCTCCTTCATCTTTGAAGGGGGGAGGCGGCTTGATCATTACAATAGACTCGGTGGTAAGCCGGATCGGTCCCACCCTTGACAGCAGTTGTTCGACATAGCCCCACAGATCGGCTACGCTCGAGCAGTGTACCAATGCGTGTGCAACGGTTTCCTCGTCGCACACGCATCTGGGACAGATCCTTTTGGCGGGATCCCTACCCGGGCGCCCGTGTCTGTAGAGCTTTTCTCGAACGGGTAGAGCCCCTCGGTAGCACTGCCAGGCCAGGGACTTCTGGAAGTTGTCCATAGGTCCCGGGCTGAATGTCCTACCGAACAGGCTGGCCAGTTCGTCCTCCTCCGTGTCTAGGGCTTCTCCGAGGGCGTCGTCGCACCTGCTGCGTACCAGCCCTCTATAGAATGTTGCGGTGGAGTCTCCACTGATAACCGGATCCGCCTGCCAGAGGGCGGTGAGCGCCTAGGCAGGTGGGTAGGTAGGTAGGTAGGTAGGTTGGTAGGTTGGTAGGTTGGTAGGTAAGTAGATAGGTTGGTAGGTAGATAGGTTGGTAGATAGGTAGATAGGTTGGTAGGTAGGTAGGTTGGTAGGTAAGTAGATAGGCTGGTAGTTAAGTAGATAGGTTGGTAGGTAGGTAGATAGGTTGGTAGGTAGGTAGATAGGTAGATACATAGATTGGTAGGTAGTTAGATAGGTAGGTAGGTAGATAGATTGGTAGATAGATAGGTAGGTAGGTAGGTAGGTAAATCGGTAGGTTAATTGGTAAACGTGTGGGTAAGTAGGTAGGTAGCTTGAAAGATATGTAGGTATTTAGATAGGTAAGTGGAGAAATGCATGTATGTATTTGTGTGTGCATATGTGAGTGCATATGTGTACTGTCCCTTTTCTTATCTTTACATTCAACATTTCAGGTGATATTTGTTTACATTCTGCATAAACAGAGAACCCTACTGCACAGCAGCAACAAGTCCTGCTGAGATCCAAGTAAGGGTTGGCACTAGGAAGTGCATCCAGCTATAGAATTCTGCAATCAAAAAGCTTCACCTAACCCATGCCAGCATAATAAATGGAGGAAATGATAGCAGATTGGTAGAATCGGTGGAGCATCGGACAACATGCTTTGAGGCATTAAGTTACGTCCCTTTGCATTCTCAGTTCAAATCCTGCTGAGGCTAGCTTTACCTTTCATCCTACAGGGGTCAATAAAATAAAGCATCAGTAAATGTGGTCAATTTAATTGATCTAATTTACCTTTCCATTCAAATTGCTGGCCTTGTGCATTACTGGCACTCTATTTTATAGACTCCATAAGGATGAAAAGCAAAGCTAACCTCAGCAGGATTTGAACTCAGAGCATTAAGAGACGTAACTATATGCTACAAAGCATGTTGCCCAACATTCTACTGATACTGCCATTCTGCCAAATAATAATTGTTTCTACTTTTGGCACAAGGCCAGCAATTACCTAGTGCATTACTGGTACTTTATTTTATCGACCCTGTAAGGATGAAAGGCAAAGTTAACCTCAGTGGGATTTGAACTCAGAATGGCAAGGGCCATAACTCTATGCGTCAAAGCATGGTCTCCAAACCTCTACGGATACTACCAATCCACTGAATAATAATAACAATCTGCCGAATAATAATAACAATTTCTTTGTTCACCACAAAGGGTTTTATGTTTGGTTTTAGATTAGTGTGTGTGTGTTGGGAGGGGGGGGTTGTGTCTAAACAGGTTTAACAATAATAAAAAGAAAGGTAACAATAACAAATTTTAACAATGGCAAGTGAGAGAGAATGCAGCCACACCTGTTCATTGTACATCATCAACCACGGCATGCCCAGTCATCCACTCAGTGGGTGTTGGCAGCAAATAGACCACGTGACCAGTGGAACCTGTCCCTTCGACATAAAGCGAAAGAGTAAAAATACTCCAGTGCAGTTAGTCGTGATCCAGGACAAGGCACGACAGTCAGTCGGTAATAGATGATGGATGTGATGTATGGTACCTCTGCCCGATCTTTCAGGGACAGCTTCCTCTCGGCCCATTTCTGGGTGAAAGAAGCCACTCTGATTGTCACCTCATCCCAGTTTTTGTCCATCTGGAGGTCTGGACCAAACCAGATCCCGAGGAATTTAACCGGTCCATCTGTCCAACACCCAATAATGGTGTTGGATGGCATGGCCCTGCCTCTCCAGATGAGAGCCGCATGCCCCATGACTTTTTCTAATTAATTTGCACTCCTGTTATCACTGCATATTCCCTCAGAGCAATGCCGATCACCTCAATGCATTTAATGCTTGACACTACTATGGTGACGTCATCAACATAGGCTGACATGGAACTCCCATGTCCTGGTTCATGTGGGATGACACTCCATGTCTCCAATTTGTGCAGTAGTAACTCGAGAATCAATACATACAACAAAGATGAGAGAAGACAACCTTGGCAAACCAAGCACAGGATGTTGAATAGTTCCAAGAGGTGTCCATTCACTCAAGCCACAGAGCAGTGTCCCATCCCATCATACACCCTGCGATGGACTAGCGTCCTGTCCAGGGTGAGTCTTGTGTTCTCAGTTGCTTCACACCATGAAACCAAGATAAGCACCAGCCTAACGAGCCTTCTGGCTTAATCTTTTAACATTTACATTACTCTATATTTACTATTATATTTTCATGGTAAAGGCTTTATTGCACATAATATCTCACATATGAGATTTTGATATTATTTATTTTGAGAATAATATCTTAACATCAGTATAAGCAGCCAGTTACAGCTGGTTTAAACAGAAAGAAGTGAAAGAATTCTGGCTGGATATGACCAATTTAAATGCTAAAGGGTTAAGACAAACTTTAGAGACTTTAGACTAGGCATTAGCAGGTGTTGACAGAGCACAGGGGTAGAGGGGGACATAAGGTTAAAAAGATCAGGGCCCTTATCACCATGAATGCTTCCGCAAAAGAAGTGGGTTCAAATATTTAGATATGATAATGCCAACTTTCCATTCCCCACTTCTGTTGGCTATTGCTCTGCTACATACACAGCTACGCAGTTACCAGTTACGTAAATCTATGCCTCACTGAATATACATAGAATATTATCACATGATACACCATCTGAATGTAAGTTAACCATCTTCATTAAAGCCAACAACCCCATCACCATGATCACCACTACCACCACCACCATCACCACCACTATGACCACCATCACCAACACTACAACCAACATCACTATCACCACCACCATCACTATCACCACCCATCATCCTCATTCTATACCTCCATCCTTATTTGCAACACACACACACACACACCCCACTACTTCTATCATCATCATCATCTACCTCTCACACATATACAGACACACACACACACACATCCCACTACAACTATCATAATCATCTACCTCTCACACACACATACACAGATACAAACACTAACACACACACAACTCACTACTTTGATCTCTCTCTCGATCTCTCTCACACACATCCCACAACCTCCACCACCACCACCATCATCATCATCATCATCTACCTCTCACATAAATATACACACAGATAGACACACACACACTACTTTGATCATCTCACACACACACAAACAACCATCATCATCATCATCATCAACCTCTTTCATAAATATACACACAGATACAGACACACACTAACACACATCCCACTATCATCATCATCAACCTCTCACACACATATACACACAGATACAGACACACACACACAGACACATATATATAAATATATATTTTGTTCCCGTTCAATATATATATATAAAGTAGTAAGCTACAAGCCATGTTTTATTCCGTGCCTGCAACAAGAGAAAGTCACGGGGATAAAGGGAGGTGGAGGGGAGGGGTTTACTGCAAACGGAATATACAGCAACAGATTAGAAAGAGATAGATAAACAGAAAGATGGATGGAATATATATATTTGTGTGTGTGTGTGTGTATCATCATCATCGTTTAACGTCTATCTTCCACGCTAGCATAAAAATTTAGAAGAAACAAGGTACAGTGTGGTTACTGATAAAGTGATTTAGAAATGAAAGGAAAGCACAAACAAGGGACAGGTCCCCTCTTCAGTTGTCTGCTGGGAGCCTCAGGCATTTCAACGTATATATATATATATATATATATATATATATATATATATATCAAATGAAGCAACAGGATACGCGTTGTTCCCTGTAATATAATGAGCCCAAGGAAATACCCTTTTTTCATGTTTTCTCTCCTATATATATATATATATATACACGCAGTAATACAGAAGACCCGACCCCCCCATGGGTACAAGCCGAAGCTGGAGCATATAGACAATATTCCCCCACACCCTCTCACTGCAAAGTGGTCGTGGAGGTACCACGGCAAAAAAGCACCCAGCCCACACTGTAAAGTGGACGTGTAGGCACCACAGAAAAAAAGCACCCAGCACTCACTGTAAATGAGGTTGGTGTTAGGAAGGGCATCCAGCTGTAGAAATCAAGCCAAATCAGTTCCCGTATGAGCAAGGTATGGACACCTGACCTGGCATTGCCCACAACAGGACAACCCGTCTAACCCATGCTAGCGTGGAAGAATGGACGTAAAACGGTGATGATGATGATGATATCAAATGAAGCAACAAAGTAAAGGATTTGCGTTGTTCCCAGTAATATGATGAGCTCAAGGAAATACCCTGTAATGAAAAAGCATGTTCTTTTCATGTATTCTCTCCTATATATATATATATAATTGAAACATGTGTAAAGAAATAAATATGATTTAAAAGATAATTTTCCATTATTATACTCTTGTTTATATATATATCACCATCATCACCGTTTAGCGTCCATTTTCCCATGCTTGTATGGGTTAAACGGGTCATCCATGCCAGGAGGCAAGTCTGGCCAGAGTTGGCCATGTCACACCTTGCTCTGGTGAGGACTGTAAATATGGCCACGTATTTTACAGTTGGATGCCCTTCCTAACACCAACCACATTTACAGTGTGGTCTAGGTACTTTTTATCGTGACACCTACACAACCACTTTACAGTGTGGGCTGGGTACTTTTTATCGTGACACAAAAAACACAAAAACGACCACATTACAGTGTGGACTGAATGCTTTTTGTCGTGACACCAAAACGACCACTTTACAGTGTGGACTGGGTATTTTTTATCGTGACACCAAAACGACCACTTTACAGTGTGAACTGGATGCTTTTTGTGGTGTCACCAACACAACCACTTTACAGTGTGGTCTGGGTACTTTTTATCTTGATACCAAAATTACCACTTTACAGTGTTGGCTGGGCGCTTTGTGTCATGACACCAAAACAACCACTTTACAGTGTGGACTGAATGCTTTTTGTTGTGTCACCTACACCTCATTTATTTAGGACTGGATGTTGTGGTACCAACATAACTTTACAGAGAAAGGGGTGGTATAGATAGGTGTGGGGGCAGGGGTAGTGGGATGGGGGTGTCATTTTGGTTAGGAGGTGCCTACTGACTGTATGTTTCGCTTTCTACTTAGGCAAGGCGGGTCTTCTGCATTACTGCGTACCGCCAAAGATCTCGGTCCAGTGACATTGTCTTGGAGAGGTGTAAGTGTGTAAGGTCGGAATTTATGAAATCGTCCCAGGTTTTTCTGGGTCTGCCTACGCCGTAGCTTCCATCTATTTTGATCGCCCTGCACTTTTTTATACAGCTGTCGTCTTTCATGCACATCACGTGACCATACCAACGTAGTCTTCTCTCGAGTAAACAGCATCTGATCCCTCTTATTCCTAATTTCTCACTTAGTTCATTTATGCTTTGCTGTTCACGTATACATCCAACGGAACATGCAAGCTTCGTTCCTCTCCAGTCTGCGTATATCCTCTGCACACAATGCCCAGGTCTCACTGCCATGTAACATTGCTGTTCGTATGCAGGCATCATACAGTCTGCCTTTCATTTTTAGAGAGAAACATTTAGCAGCCAATAGTGGTATAAGCTCTCTGAACTTTTTCCATCCCGTTCTGACTCTAGCTACTGTACTTTCAGAGCACCCTCCACCACTACTGATTTTGTCACCCATGTAACGGAAGGTGTCCGCTATTTCTATAGAACCATCTGTCCAATGGAATGAGCTAGTATTCTGTGGGCACTTGCTACTACTTATTGCACCTGAGCACCAGCCACATATAAAATCTATGTTCTTAGTTAGCTTACCTGTGATCCCACTACATCTTTTATGCACCCATACTTTGCATTTGGGACATAAAATGGAGTTTCTGCCTACTCCTTTCCTACACACTGAGCATGGCCATTTCCCTGAGGGTAGTAATATATATTATGGTGGTGGTGTTGGTGATGGTATTAATGGTGGTGTGGAAGGTAGTTATGGTGTTGGTGTTGGTTATGGCAGGGATGGTAGTTATGGTATTGGTGTTAGTAGTGGTGGGGATGGTAGTTATGGTACTGGTGTTGGTGGTGGTGGAGGCAGTAGTTATGGTGCTGGTGGTGGTGGTGGTGTTGAGGGTGGTAGTTATGGTGTTGGTGCTGGTGTTAGTGGTGGTGGTAGTTATGGTTCTGGTGGTGGTGGTGGTAGTTATGGTTCTGGTGGTGGTGGTAGTTATGGTGCTGGTGGTGGTGGGGCTGGTAGTTGTGGTGGTGGTGGCGGTCATCTAACTGTATCATTTCTTTTTAATTTGGAATGATTGCAAACGGTGATAGCGGTGTTGGCTCTGGCAATATAATAACTCTGGTATATATAATGTGTGTATGTATATATCCATATATATATATCCATATATATATCCATATATATATATATATGTATATATCCATATATATATCCATATATATATATATATGTGTGTGTGTGTATATATATAACTAGACACACTCACACACATATACATACAAACATATGTGCATGTGTGTATATATATATATGTGTGTGTGTAGTTTATATATATATATATAACTACACACATATATAGAACAACACACACACACACATATATATATATACATACGTGTATACGCATATTAAATATATATAGAGGGAGAGAAAGAGATATGAAATAGATAAAGAGAGAGGGAGAGCGAAAAAGAGTGACGGAGCTGAGAGATGAGGGAAGATGAGAAGCGTGTGTGTGTGTGTGTGTGTGTGTGTGTGTGTGTGTGTGTGTGTGTGTGTGTGTGTGTGTGTGTGTGTGTGTGTGTGTGTGTGTGTGTGGTAGGGGAGAGGTGTGACCTATTGGCCAATTCCATAAGAAATTGCTCAAAGTATCTTGGAATATATTCAGATAATTATGGAGAGGTATTGGAAGAGAATGAATAATAGAGCGTGTGGGAGGGAAGAGAGGGGGATGAGGAAGGGAGGAAGAGAGGGGGACGAGGGGGGAGGAAGAGAGGGGGACGAGGAAGGGAGAGAGTTACTGTAGATTTTTATTCACAATTCACATATCTATTTTGGAATCTCTCTCTCTTTATATATATATATATATATATATATATATATATATATACAAACACAGATATACATACATGCACACATCATATATATATATATATATATATATATATACTCATACACACACACATACATATATATACTCATACATACACACATATATATATATATATATATATATATATATACTCATATATATATATATATACTCATACACACACACATACATATATATACACACACATACATATATATACTCATACATACACATATATATATATATACTCCTATATACACACATACACATATATATACAGTGGCGTAGCTAGGGTAAATGGCACTCAGGGCAAGCATCAAAATTGAAATAGAAATCGTCAACATTATTTGAATGCTGATTCGCAAATTGGGAAAAACACATTCATCGCCGTATTGTATGATGACTTGGAGAAGTGCCTCCGGCTTTAAAATTGGGTCAGCTGTCCTAGTAGCCAGCAAAGATCGGCAGTCCAAGATTTCCTCATACAATTGCTCTCCGTCGATGTCCGAGTTGTATAGTTCCGCAAGACTGTTGCACCTTTGTTTAAGGACAAGGTTATCAGGAGCAGCCAAATAAAACAGATAGTTGACATCAAAAAGAAAGCCAAAACTTGAGTCGGTTTCCTTAAGTCGAATAAACCATTCTTCCATTTCTGTTTGAAGACGATTGAGTGAACTTTGCATTGCTCTCTCTATCTCTTTCTTGGCAGCCACCTCGACGTCCTCAGTAATTTCGGTATTGGTTTGTCGTCTTCCTCGCCTCCTCGGAAAATCGACATTCCATTTCTGGCAGAGGTCGAAGCCCATTTCAAGAGACTCGTGGATTAAGGATGTTCCTTCTTTAAAATAAAGTTGAAGGGCTCCTATATCAGCTGCAGCATTGGGAAAATTAATTCTTGGATCTTGAAGTCTCTTTTGAACCCGGTCAATTCGTGAGAGAATAGTGTTCCAGAATCCAATTAAGTTCAGGAATTCATAACTCAGTATCCGATTATAGAGATTACTGGCATTACTTCTACTCTCGCATGTCTCTGTTTCATCATCACTAATTTTTTTGAGAACTTGAACAATCAGCGTCAAATAATTCGCCACCGGTTTGACTGCGGTACATCTAGCACTCCACCGCGTGTCGGAAGGATATTTAACAACCACTGGCGCAACTTCTTTAAGGGCCTCCCATCGTCATGTTGAACGAGAAAAAAGGTTGTATAACGAGTCAATGCAACTGAAAAAGTTCATCATAGCAGAATCGTTTTTGGTAGCATGAAGACCAGCCAGATTAAGTGAATGGTTATTGCAATTAACGAAGTGAATCAAATTCTTCTTCTCTCTCATTCTCTGCTGAACCCCATTACGGCAGCATTGTCGTAGCACTGCGATCGACAGTTCTGCAGTGGTAGGTCATCTTTTACTAGCTCTTTCACGATTGTTTCAACAAGGCTTGCGGCATCTTTTTTGATTACTTGAATGAATCCAAGAAAAGATTCCCTCACAACGACCATCTTCATATTGAAATCAACATCGACATATCGCACAACTTTTGACAGTTGTTCTCGGTGCACCTGGTCAGAGGTCGAATCAATCAGCAGACGATAGTATCTTGCTTTTTGGATACAATTTAGTAAATTCTGACGAACTGTATTATAGAAGAAAACATTGAACCATCTAAACTGGAGTCAAATTGAATTCCTAATAGAAGCTATCCGATCCTATCTGGCCATTTGGATTATGATACCTTTTCTATACGTCTTATGTACCAGTTGTAAAAGACAAACTACTCTGTTTTGTAAACCAGCTTCATAATTATAATTATCTTGTATTGGTCATTGCAATACAATGATAAAAATAGCGCCTGCGTGTCCACCAGTTGCACGTCCAAAACTACGTCCCTTCAGTCAGTGTGTGAGTGTGGAGGGGGTTGTGAGGTCAAGTGGGGTATCCGCTGTTTTGCAATGTATAGCTAAAAATAGCGCCCGCATAATTGCAACTCACCCTGCTGTCAATGTGGAAGGGGGGGTTGTTAAGTCAAATCAGACATCTGCTCTGTCTAGTGCACTAGACATGGCGTGGAAGTCGGCTATCAAGAAATCACATGCTTCATTTTTGGCTTATATTTTTAAAAATGATAAAAACGACATGGATGTGAATCGATCTAGGTCGAAATTGCGCCCCCCTAAATATGGCGCCCAAGGCATGTGCCCTGCTTGCCACACCCTAGCTACGCTACTGTATATATATATGTATATATATATATATATATACTCCTACATACATATATATATATATATATATATAGGAACCAGTAAGACCCCGACAGCTGAGCTCAAGCCGTTTCGACGGCTAATTCTGGACTAAATGAACATTTATCCTGGTATTTAAATAGCCGATCTTCTCAAGGGGTAATTCCATATATGGTCAAAGTGATTGTCAAAAATCAGTAGTAATTCTGTGGTTGCAAATTAGTAGGGGAGATGGTGGCTAAACCTGCCAGTAGGAGAAAGAGGGGAGGGGGTGGAGTAGACCCAATCAAGCGTTGGTAGTGCCAGCTACAGCTGGGCATGAGGTCAAAGAAGATACAGGGGAGGGGGAGGGGGAGGAAGTCGGAACGGTAGGTAGAACAATGGGGGGTAAAAATAGGAAAGAAAAAATACTGAGAGTGAAGAAAAGCAAAAAAGTGTAAAGAAAAAATTAAATTCTACGACCTAGGTGTCAGGCTATTGTTAGGCGAGAATAAAATAAAGAAAGAAAGAAAGAAGTAAATAAATAAATAAATAAATAAATAAGGAAATAAGTAAAAGAACTAGGTGGGACGAATTAAGCAAGGACCCTTTTAAGAGGTATAAGTACGTAAATGATACGGTGACTGGTCAACAAAAGGGGCCAAAATACTAAAGAGACTACCACGAAATAAACAATAAAGGTTTCCATCCCGGGCCAGCAACGACCCAGTGCAGCAAAGTGAACTTGTACGACATAATAATTCTGAGTCCCGGGAAAAATATATACTAATGCTAACTCTAAAAGATCTAAAACAAGCTACATGAAAGTTCGTACGAAATAAAGGTAGAATACGGAGAAATAAGTTCAGAATCCACCCCGCCCAGAAGAAAAGCGAAGCAAGAAATACTGAAACGAAAAAATAAGGCATAAGTGCCACTAAGAAATAAAGAGGGCACAGAGAATAGTGGGAGCGGTCGGAAAAGGGGGGCAAGTATCCGGGGTCTAAGCCAACTGCTATAAAGGGCGGAGTCCGCCAAATCTATCAAAGACTAGGGGAGGGGGGAGTGGGGGTACTAAGGCTACATGGGGCCAAAGGGCAGCCTCGGGTGGGCGAGAAAAGACGCCGACAAAGGAGAAGAGCTGGGGTAGAAGGACAAAGGAGAGAGGGGGGAAGGAAATAAAGGATGCGATAAAAGAATACAAAGAAGATCTTACGTCTTCCTTGGCAAGCAGGGGTTACCCATTGCAAAATCGGCAACTGGGGTGTTAAAGCCCTAGTCTACCCCCCCGGGTCATTATGGGGTTTGAGGGCGAGGTAAGTCCTACGCAATCTATGTTTACATGCAGTAACCAGTTCATCTTTCTTGTTTAGGAGTTGGTCCGTCGAAAACAGCATTTGTAAAGTTTCCTCCGAGCATAAATTGCACGGACGGCGTCCTCCCGTGTAAGAATTGGCTCTGGACAGTAATCTCCAAGTGAGATCATAGGTGATGTTGTTGTCCTTGAGGTCCCATATGTGGCCCGAAAGTGTAGTGGCGTGACGCCGGGCCGGGTTTCGGAAGGTATGTCTATGTTGGTATAGCCGGGTCTTGAAGTCACATGCGGTAAGTCCTATATAGGCTTTGTTGGAGGTATCCGTCCTCACGTTGCACTGGTAGATCACATTACGGTCTCTGCATCTATTGTCGAGTGGGCAAATAGATCTATCCGGGCAGTTACACCTCCTGGTCGGTTCTCCACTGCTATTTAGGTTATTTCTGCCATCGGGGTTGAGTTTTTTGTTGTTAGAGGAGACGATGTTTTGTGCGAAGTTTGGTGTAGTGCTGTAAGAGAGTTTGATGGTATTTTTGTTAATTATGTTGTGGTAGCGGTGTTGTAATGGGAAGTGTTTTTCAATGAGCCTAAAGAATAGTTTCCCGATGGGAGTAGTCACCTCTGCGTTGTGGGGAGGATTGAACCATGTTACATTGCGTGAGCGGCGGTGTCTCCTGCTGGTTCCGCTAATGGGATCTGGACAGTAGGATATTTCCTCCCGGAAACCACTCCGCTTGAGGGCCTGGTTGTAATAAGGCGCATGTTCATCGAATATCCGCTCATTAGCTGACAAACGGGATATGCGGAGGGAGATGTTTTTGACCAGGTTGTTTGTGATGTTCCTAGGATGGTTTGATCGGCGGTGGATGTAGTGCAGATTGTCATTAGGTTTCCTGTATGGGTAGTACAGGTCGTTTTCGAGGTCGAGGGTTACGTCCAGGAAGTTTACTCGGGTCAGGGACGTTTGTAGGGTTATTTTAAATCCCCAGTCGCGGAAGAATCTGATTAATTGTTTCCGGACCCGATCTGTACTACTGGGGTTGTACCCTTTAAGGGTAAGGAGCCCATCATCACGGTACAATCCACCACCGAATGCAGGAAACATATCAGTGAGTTTGGCTATTAGGAATAATCCTATAAGATCAGTGACCTCCGCCGAATCCGTGGCGCCCATGCTGACGTCGAAGGGTGAGTCGGGAGCTCTTTTTATCCATTTAGAGTCGTCAAAGAGTAAGACTGTCTTCCTGGCGTGGAGGATGATTTTTCTTTCCTGGTCGGTGATGGGCACGAGTGTTTCGGCGAAGTCCAAGGCGGCAGTAAGTAGCGGTAAGGTGATTGAAGCATAGTAGCTCTCTATGTCGAACTGTATGAATTTAGTTTCTCGTTTATCCTCCATATTGCTGAACCAGGAGATTACTTCCTGGGTGTTGATCCATAGGCTAAGTCGGGTGTGTTGCTTGACTTTTGGTATCACGCGGTCTAGGATTTTTTTGCTGATTCTCCCTATGTCGGACTTCGTTGGGTTAATAAGCCTGATGGAGGGTTTACGGTCAAAATCGGATTTATGGTCCTTCAGTGTGAAGTATGGTGTCCGTGGGTCTAGAGGTTCCGTGCGGTCGGCGACCCCGAGGCTGGAGGTGATGTGTTGTCCATCTCGATTTATGTCCTCGATGCAAGAGTGGTTGGCCTTTTTATAGGTGGAGTTTAGGCTGCTCCTGATCAGTGTGTGGTATCTGTCAGGGTTGACAAAGTATAGGTTCCCAGTTTTATCCGAATGCACCATGATGTCATTTGTGTTATCATACTCTGTTAAGTTGCTACGGAGTTTTTGTAGGAATCGGTTGTGTCTGGGTTTAAATTTAATGTTCTTGACCAGTTGGAAGAGGTCATTCTCGAAGGGTGCGAGCAAGGGGTTCAGGGGCGGAGATTTGTAGGTAATAAATCCGAATCTCTCCTTGGTGCCGAAGTCTTGGTTGTCGCAATATCTGTCATAGAAAAAAGTTCTCCATCTAAGTCTTTTCGCAAATAGATCAATTTTTTGCGTGAGCATCCGAAGGTAAAGTTTTTTCGGTGGGATTGGGATGTTCTTGGTAGAGAAGTCAATGTTGTGTTTTCGCATGGTGCGGGTGAAATGAATTGAGCTTAGCGGAAAAGTCTGGATACGGCGTGGTAGGGTCGGAAAGTGCTCTACTACGGGAGTAGGAGCTAGATAACGAAGGAAATGTGGTAAGGAACCAGGTGGACCATAACGCACCAAAGTACTCAATACTTGAGGTAGTAGAGTGGGTAATAGGAACCAGTAAGACCCCGACAGCTGAGCTCAAGCCGTTTCGACGGCTAATTCTGGACTAAATGAACATTTATCCTGGTATTTAAATAGCCGATCTTCTCAAGGGGTAATTCCATATATGGTCAAAGTGATTGTCAAAAATCAGTAGTAATTCTGTGGTTGCAAATTAGTAGGGGAGATGGTGGCTAAACCTGCCAGTAGGAGAAAGAGGGGAGGGGGTGGAGTAGACCCAATCAAGCGTTGGTAGTGCCAGCTACAGCTGGGCATGAGGTCAAAGAAGATACAGGGGAGGGGGAGGGGGAGGAAGTCGGAACGGTAGGTAGAACAATGGGGGGTAAAAATAGGAAAGAAAAAATACTGAGAGTGAAGAAAAGCAAAAAAGTGTAAAGAAAAAATTAAATTCTACGACCTAGGTGTCAGGCTATTGTTAGGCGAGAATAAAATAAAGAAAGAAAGAAAGAAGTAAATAAATAAATAAATAAATAAATAAGGAAATAAGTAAAAGAACTAGGTGGGACGAATTAAGCAAGGACCCTTTTAAGAGGTATAAGTACGTAAATGATACGGTGACTGGTCAACAAAAGGGGCCAAAATACTAAAGAGACTACCACGAAATAAACAATAAAGGTTTCCATCCCGGGCCAGCAACGACCCAGTGCAGCAAAGTGAACTTGTACGACATAATAATTCTGAGTCCCGGGAAAAATATATACTAATGCTAACTCTAAAAGATCTAAAACAAGCTACATGAAAGTTCGTACGAAATAAAGGTAGAATACGGAGAAATAAGTTCAGAATCCACCCCGCCCAGAAGAAAAGCGAAGCAAGAAATACTGAAACGAAAAAATAAGGCATAAGTGCCACTAAGAAATAAAGAGGGCACAGAGAATAGTGGGAGCGGTCGGAAAAGGGGGGCAAGTATCCGGGGTCTAAGCCAACTGCTATAAAGGGCGGAGTCCGCCAAATCTATCAAAGACTAGGGGAGGGGGGAGTGGGGGTACTAAGGCTACATGGGGCCAAAGGGCAGCCTCGGGTGGGCGAGAAAAGACGCCGACAAAGGAGAAGAGCTGGGGTAGAAGGACAAAGGAGAGAGGGGGGAAGGAAATAAAGGATGCGATAAAAGAATACAAAGAAGATCTTACGTCTTCCTTGGCAAGCAGGGGTTACCCATTGCAAAATCGGCAACTGGGGTGTTAAAGCCCTAGTCTACCCCCCCGGGTCATTATGGGGTTTGAGGGCGAGGTAAGTCCTACGCAATCTATGTTTACATGCAGTAACCAGTTCATCTTTCTTGTTTAGGAGTTGGTCCGTCGAAAACAGCATTTGTAAAGTTTCCTCCGAGCATAAATTGCACGGACGGCGTCCTCCCGTGTAAGAATTGGCTCTGGACAGTAATCTCCAAGTGAGATCATAGGTGATGTTGTTGTCCTTGAGGTCCCATATGTGGCCCGAAAGTGTAGTGGCGTGACGCCGGGCCGGGTTTCGGAAGGTATGTCTATGTTGGTATAGCCGGGTCTTGAAGTCACATGCGGTAAGTCCTATATAGGCTTTGTTGGAGGTATCCGTCCTCACGTTGCACTGGTAGATCACATTACGGTCTCTGCATCTATTGTCGAGTGGGCAAATAGATCTATCCGGGCAGTTACACCTCCTGGTCGGTTCTCCACTGCTATTTAGGTTATTTCTGCCATCGGGGTTGAGTTTTTTGTTGTTAGAGGAGACGATGTTTTGTGCGAAGTTTGGTGTAGTGCTGTAAGAGAGTTTGATGGTATTTTTGTTAATTATGTTGTGGTAGCGGTGTTGTAATGGGAAGTGTTTTTCAATGAGCCTAAAGAATAGTTTCCCGATGGGAGTAGTCACCTCTGCGTTGTGGGGAGGATTGAACCATGTTACATTGCGTGAGCGGCGGTGTCTCCTGCTGGTTCCGCTAATGGGATCTGGACAGTAGGATATTTCCTCCCGGAAACCACTCCGCTTGAGGGCCTGGTTGTAATAAGGCGCATGTTCATCGAATATCCGCTCATTAGCTGACAAACGGGATATGCGGAGGGAGATGTTTTTGACCAGGTTGTTTGTGATGTTCCTAGGATGGTTTGATCGGCGGTGGATGTAGTGCAGATTGTCATTAGGTTTCCTGTATGGGTAGTACAGGTCGTTTTCGAGGTCGAGGGTTACGTCCAGGAAGTTTACTCGGGTCAGGGACGTTTGTAGGGTTATTTTAAATCCCCAGTCGCGGAAGAATCTGATTAATTGTTTCCGGACCCGATCTGTACTACTGGGGTTGTACCCTTTAAGGGTAAGGAGCCCATCATCACGGTACAATCCACCACCGAATGCAGGAAACATATCAGTGAGTTTGGCTATTAGGAATAATCCTATAAGATCAGTGACCTCCGCCGAATCCGTGGCGCCCATGCTGACGTCGAAGGGTGAGTCGGGAGCTCTTTTTATCCATTTAGAGTCGTCAAAGAGTAAGACTGTCTTCCTGGCGTGGAGGATGATTTTTCTTTCCTGGTCGGTGATGGGCACGAGTGTTTCGGCGAAGTCCAAGGCGGCAGTAAGTAGCGGTAAGGTGATTGAAGCATAGTAGCTCTCTATGTCGAACTGTATGAATTTAGTTTCTCGTTTATCCTCCATATTGCTGAACCAGGAGATTACTTCCTGGGTGTTGATCCATAGGCTAAGTCGGGTGTGTTGCTTGACTAAGTCGGGTGTGTTGCTTGCCCATTACAACACCGCTACCACAACATAATTAACAAAAATACCATCAAACTCTCTTACAGCACTACACCAAACTTCGCACAAAACATCGTCTCCTCTAACAACAAAAAACTCAACCCCGATGGCAGAAATAACCTAAATAGCAGTGGAGAACCGACCAGGAGGTGTAACTGCCCGGATAGATCTATTTGCCCACTCGACAATAGATGCAGAGACCGTAATGTGATCTACCAGTGCAACGTGAGGACGGATACCTCCAACAAAGCCTATATAGGACTTACCGCATGTGACTTCAAGACCCGGCTATACCAACATAGACATACCTTCCGAAACCCGGCCCGGCGTCACGCCACTACACTTTCGGGCCACATATGGGACCTCAAGGACAACAACATCACCTATGATCTCACTTGGAGATTACTGTCCAGAGCCAATTCTTACACGGGAGGACGCCGTCCGTGCAATTTATGCTCGGAGGAAACTTTACAAATGCTGTTTTCGACGGACCAACTCCTAAACAAGAAAGATGAACTGGTTACTGCATGTAAACATAGATTGCGTAGGACTTACCTCGCCCTCAAACCCCATAATGACCCGGGGGGGTAGACTAGGGCTTTAACACCCCAGTTGCCGATTTTGCAATGGGTAACCCCTGCTTGCCAAGGAAGACGTAAGATCTTCTTTGTATTCTTTTATCGCATCCTTTATTTCCTTCCCCCCTCTCTCCTTTGTCCTTCTACCCCAGCTCTTCTCCTTTGTCGGCGTCTTTTCTCGCCCACCCGAGGCTGCCCTTTGGCCCCATGTAGCCTTAGTACCCCCACTCCCCCCTCCCCTAGTCTTTGATAGATTTGGCGGACTCCGCCCTTTATAGCAGTTGGCTTAGACCCCGGATACTTGCCCCCCTTTTCCGACCGCTCCCACTATTCTCTGTGCCCTCTTTATTTCTTAGTGGCACTTATGCCTTATTTTTTCGTTTCAGTATTTCTTGCTTCGCTTTTCTTCTGGGCGGGGTGGATTCTGAACTTATTTCTCCGTATTCTACCTTTATTTCGTACGAACTTTCATGTAGCTTGTTTTAGATCTTTTAGAGTTAGCATTAGTATATATTTTTCCCGGGACTCAGAATTATTATGTCGTACAAGTTCACTTTGCTGCACTGGGTCGTTGCTGGCCCGGGATGGAAACCTTTATTGTTTATTTCGTGGTAGTCTCTTTAGTATTTTGGCCCCTTTTGTTGACCAGTCACCGTATCATTTACGTACTTATACCTCTTAAAAGGGTCCTTGCTTAATTCGTCCCACCTAGTTCTTTTACTTATTTCCTTATTTATTTATTTATTTATTTATTTACTTCTTTCTTTCTTTCTTTATTTTATTCTCGCCTAACAATAGCCTGACACCTAGGTCGTAGAATTTAATTTTTTCTTTACACTTTTTTGCTTTTCTTCACTCTCAGTATTTTTTCTTTCCTATTTTTACCCCCCATTGTTCTACCTACCGTTCCGACTTCCTCCCCCTCCCCCTCCCCTGTATCTTCTTTGACCTCATGCCCAGCTGTAGCTGGCACTACCAACGCTTGATTGGGTCTACTCCACCCCCTCCCCTCTTTCCCCTACTGGCAGGTTTAGCCACCATCTCCCCTACTAATTTGCAACCACAGAATTACTACTGATTTTTGACAATCACTTTGACCATATATGGAATTACCCCTTGAGAAGATCGGCTATTTAAATACCAGGATAAATGTTCATTTAGTCCAGAATTAGCCGTCGAAACGGCTTGAGCTCAGCTGTCGGGGTCTTACTGGTTCCTATTACCCACTCTACTACCTCAAGTATTGAGTACTTTGGTGCGTTATGGTCCACCTGGTTCCTTACCACATTTCCTTCGTTATATATATATATATATATATACTCATACATACATATATATCTATCTATCTATCTAAGGCGGGTAAAATTCCCGAGATCCATGGACGAGTTCTCTCCAGCGGTCTCTGTCCCTCATTATCGCTGCCATATCCTGCATCTCCAACAGACCAGTGTCTGTCCTTAGGGCATCAACATATGTTAACCTTGGTCTTCCCCTTCTAGTGTGTCCATGGGAGCATCCCAAAAGTCAGCTCAAAAGTGACACAGAGGAGACTGGGGTTGGCTGGACATGCTCACCGACATCCAGAGTTGACATTGCACTCAGTGCTCCTTTGGGAGCCCCTACATGGATATATATATATATATATATATATATATATATATATATATATATATATATATATATATATATATATATATATATATATATATATATATATATATATATATATATATATATATATATATATATATATATATATATATATATATATATATATATATATATATATATATATATATATATATATATATATATATATATATATATATACACACATACATATATGGAGGCACATGGCTTAGTGGTTAGAGCATTGGCCTTGCAATCGAAAGGTTGTGAGTTCAATTCTCAGACCGGGCGATGTGTTGTTTCCTTGAGCAAGACACTTTATTTCACATTGCTCCAGTTTACTCAGCTGTAGAAATGAGATGATAGGGACTGGGGTCCCTATCATTCCACTGCAAAGTGGTCGTGGAGGTGCCACGGAAAAAAAGCACCCAGCACTCACTGTAAATGAGGTTGGTGTTAGGAAGGGCATCCAGCTGTAGAAATCAAGCCAGAATCAGTTCCTGTCCCACCCTTGCAAGCAGGGAAAACTGGACGTAAAATGATGATGATGTTTATATATATATACTCATACATACATATATATATACTCATACATATATATATATATATATATACTCATACATAAATATATATATATATATATATATATATATATACTCATACATAAATATATATATATATACCCATACATAAATATATATATATATACTCATACATAAATATATATATATATATACTCATACATAAATATATATATATATATACTCATAAATATATATATATATACTCTCATAAATATATATATATATACTCATAAATATATATATATATACTCATAAATATATATATATATATATATATATATATATATATATACTCATACATAAATATATATATATATATACTCATACATAAATATATATATATACTCATACATATATATACTCATATATATATATATATATATATATACTCATACATACATATTTATATATATATATACTCATACATATATATATATATATATACTCATATATATATATACTCATACATATATATATATATACACATATATATACTCATACATACACATACATATATATATATATATATATATATATACTCATACATACATATATATACATATATATATATATATATATATACACATATATATATACACACATATATATATACTCATACATACACATACATATAATCATACATACACATACATATATATATACTCATACATATATATATATATATATATATATATATATATATATATATATATATATATATATATACTCATACATATATATATATATATCATCATCATCATCAGGTTTAGCGTCCGTGTTCCACGCTTGCATGGGTTTGGACGGGGGTTTTCCCACTTGAGGCAAGAGTGGTTGTCTTGCTCGCATAGGACTGTCTGGCGGGTTTTCTACAGTTGGATGCCCTTCCTAACACCAACCACATTTACAGTGTGGGGCTGGGAGGTTTTTACCGTGTTGCCTACACGGCCACATTACAGCGTGGACTGTCTGGCAGGTTTTCTACAGCTGGATGCCCTTCCTAACACCAACCACATTTACAGTGTGGGGCTGGGAGGTTTTTACCGTGTTGCCTACACGGCCACATTTACAGCGTGGACTGTGTGTTTTTTTGTCGTGACACCTACACGATCTCATTTGTTTCGGCCTGGATGTTGTGGGACCAACATAACTTTACATTGAAAGGAAGGGGCGGTGTGGATGGGGTGGAGGTAGTGGGACGGGGGGGTGTTTTGATAGAGATGCCTACTGACTGTAGTAGGTTTTTACTTTGTATTTAGGTAAGGCGGGTCTTCTCTATTACTGAGTACCGCCAAAGGTCTCGGTCCAGTGACATTGTCTTGGAGAGGTGTAAGCGTGTGAGGTCGGAATTTATCAGCTCGTCCCATGTTTTTCTGGGTCTGCCTACTGCCTACTCCGTCTATCTTTATTGCCCTGCACTTTGTTATACAGCTGTCGTCTTTCAATGCGCGTCACTACCGTCTATTTTTATTGCAGGGCAATAAAAATAGACGGTAGCCACGGAGTAGGCAGATCCAGAAAAACCTGGGACGACTTGATAAATTCTGACCTCACACACTTACACCTCACCAAGACAATGTCACTGGACCGAGATCTTTGGCGCTACACAGTTATACAGAAGATCCGCCTTGCCTAAGTACAAAGCGAAACCTACAGTCAGTAGACACTTCTAACAAAATACACTCCGTCCCACTACTCCCACCCCCTTAAATGTGAAGTTATGTTGGTACCACAACATCCAGTGCGAAACAAATGAGGTTGTGTAGGTGTCACGGCAAAAAAACACACAGTCCACGCTGTAATGTGGCCGTGTAGGTAACACGGTAAAAACCTCCCAGTCCACACTGTAAACGTGGTTTGTGTTAGGAAGGGCATCCAGCCGTAGAAAACCCGCCAGACACTCCTGAGCAAGACAACCAATCTTGCCTCAAGTGGGACAATTCCCGTCCAGACCCATGCTAGCGTGGAAAATGGACGTATGATGATGATGATGATACATACATATATACATATATAAATGTATATATATGTATATATATATCTATATATATATATACATACATACATATGTATATATGGACGTTAAACGATGAGGATGATGATATATGTATGTATAAATGTATGTATATATGTAATTTGTCAAATCTTATTAATGGTCACACTGCTGTGAAATGTAATGTAAAATGCCATTTTCGTTTCTTGCCTCTCCATCTTCCCGTTCCATCTCAATGCTATTCTATAATTCTGTCAGGTTGTTC
The DNA here is from genome assembly GCA_964016885.1 of Eledone cirrhosa. Taxonomy (NCBI): domain Eukaryota; kingdom Metazoa; phylum Mollusca; class Cephalopoda; order Octopoda; family Eledonidae; genus Eledone; species Eledone cirrhosa. The sequence goes on from OZ024761.1 coordinate 874,821, forward strand.
TAAATATTATTCGCTTATTACTGTTATATGCTTGTCCAATTATGCCCAAAATTCGAGGATTTTATTTAAACCTTCTCGTTTGTTTTTCTAAAATAACAATCTCTTTTGTTTAATTTTGGCCAAAAATTCTTGTTTTATAACCTTCTAGTTTGTTTTTCTAAAATAACAATCTCGTTCGTTTAATTTTGGCCGAAAATCCTAGGATTTCTAAAAAGGCCCCCTTGCCCCTCCTAATCTTTACTACCCCCCCCCCCCCCCCATATCGTATACGCGCCTTCTGGTTCGCCCCCCGCCCCTCTCTCAATCACTCCCTTCTCTCACCAAATATAAAATAAACCTGTTATGAGGTACGAATCTCAGAATTTGTCAAATCTTATTAATGGTCACACTGCTCGCACTCCTGTGAAATGTAATGTAAAATGCCATTTTCTTTTCTTGTCTCTCCATCTTCCCGGTCCATCTCAATGCTATTCTATAATATTATTCGCTTATTACTGTTATATGCTTGTTCAATTATGCCCAAAATTCGAGGATTTTATTTAAACCTTCTTGCTAACTACCCCATACCCCTCCCACCCGCCCCCACTCGCCACCATTATTATTATTTCGACCAATCATAAGTCAGCGGCCTATGCTATCATTTCTTCCGGTTGCCTTTCGATATGATGGATGGACTAGGGAATTCTGGAGAGTCTGAAAAATCTGGACACTCAGTGACAATGCCAAAGAAAAAGACAAATTCACCTCATGCTGCCGGACGAAGAGGCAAGGACTCCTCTTTGTTTCGGCCGCGGATGGCCAACATAACCCCAAGCCCAGCCCCTTCACCGCACCCCACCGTTCCCACCCACCAAACACAATCCAAAACTTCAGAGTTGATACCATGAATCTAGGCACCTTAAAAGGTCGCTCTAACAAGGTTGTAGAAATGCTTGAACGTAAGGAGGTTGATGTTTGCTGTATCCAAGAGTCCAATTGGAGGGGTGGGTCTGCTAGATTCATTGTGGGTAAAAAACGATGCTATAAGATTTTCTGGGTGGGAAATGACAATGGGCTGGGTGGGGTAGGAATCATGTTAGCAGAAAAATGGGTATATAGGATAATAGACGTAAATAGAGTGAAAGACAGAATAATTAAAATAAGACTTGTCCTAAATAGAACTACTGTGACAGTAATATCTGCGTACGCACCCCAATCCGGACTGCCTGGCGTTATAAAAGACAGATTCTATGATATTGATGCTCACTACCTCCCAAATAACCGACAGTGACTACATAATTATTGCTGGCGACCTAAATGGTCACGTTGGACAACATTGTGATGGCTATGTCGGAATCCATGGAGGCTATGGGTTTGGTACTAGAAATGACGAAGGCTCCAGAATCCTGGAATTCTGGGACTCAAATAACCTAACTGTCTGTAACACTAACATCAAAGAACGAGACAATTACTTGATCACCTATAGATCAGAGGAACACGCCAGTCAGATAGATTATATTCTTACCAGAAGACGTGATAGAGTGTCTGTTGTAAACACTAAATCCCTCCCCCATGAAGAATGCACCTCCCAATATAGACTCATAGTCAGCGACCTCATAGTCAGGACAAGACGTACTCGACAACAGAGGAGGACTATCCTCAGGAGAAAAATATGGAAGCTGAAGGACCCCGCAGCCAGTAATAAATTTAAAAGCATATTACTTGATGCTTTTGACAGTAAGGTAGAGCAATTAGAGTCGTACAATATAGAGGAACAGTGGGAATTCCTGAAAGCTAACCTGCTGAAGGCGGCAGATGATGTCTGTGGCTGGAGCAGGCCTATAGGCAGGAGGAGAGTAACGTGGAGGTGGAACAGTAAGGTGGAGGAGTCAATTAAGGCCCAAAAGTAGGCTTGGAAAGTATGGCGGGATGGGGGAAGTAGAGAAGACTACCAAGTGGCCAAGAGGGAAGCTAGGAGACAAGTGTACTTCGCAAGAAGGGAAGCAGAGGAAAGAAAGTTCAAGCAAGTTCTACAACGCGAGGACCAAAAACGTGAGGTGTTCAGGATTGCTAGGCAATGTGTCAAGGAAAACAGTGATATTGTCGGGGAGAAGTGTGTCCTTAATGATGATAGTGTACTTGCCATCACTGACGCTGATAAGAAGGTAGCTTGGAAGTGTCACTACGAAAGACTACTAAATGAGGAGAATAATTGGGAGAAAGACAGTCTCCCCCACATCGATCCAATAGAGGGACCAGCAGTGCTAGTTGAAGGTAGTATAATAAGTAAGGCAATCAAAGATATGAAGACGGGTAAGGCGGCTGGGCCTTCGGAAATAGTTGCTGAAATGCTGAAAGCATCTAGAACGGTAGGACACACTATGGTCAGCCGGATAGTAAACCAAATCATACAGAATGGGGCCGTTCCGAAGTACTGGCATATCAGCATCATCATTAACTGCTACAAGGGTAAAGGAGATGCCCTAGATAGGGGTAACTAATTAATCGACCAGGTCATGAAGGTCACAGAAAAAGTAATAGCACAACTAATCAGAGAGCGAATTGATCCAGATGAAATGCAGTTCAGGTTTGTGTCAGGTAAAAGTACCACAGATGCTCTTTTCATTGTACGACAACTACAGGAGAAGTACCTAGCTAAAAGTAAACCCTATACTTAGCTTTTGTTGACTTGGAAAAGCCTTTGACAGAGTCCCCCGCTCCATTATCTGGTGGGCTCTTAGAAAACTAGGTGTTGGTGAATGGCTTGTGAGAGCTATACAAGCTATGTATAAAGAAACAGTCAGCAAGGTTAGAATTAACAACGAATATAGTGAAGAGTTTAGCGTAAAAGTTGGTGTTCATCAGGGCTCCGTCCTTAGCCCCCTCCTATTTATTATTGCCCTTCAGGCTATAACAGAGGAGTTCAAGACTGGCTGCCCATGGGAACTCCTATACGCAGATGATCTAACGCTCATAGCTGAATCAATGGCCGAACTAGAGAAGAAATTCCAAATATGGAAGCATGGCCTAGAATCAAAAGGCCTTAAAATTAACCTGTCTAAGACTAAAGTTCTAGTTTGTAGGAAGGAAAATAGGGCACCGGTCCCATCTGGGAAATGGCCATGCTCAGTGTATAGGAAAGGAATAGGCAGAAACTAGCTAGAATACTAGCTCATTCCATTGCACAGATGGTTCTATAGAAATAGTGGACACCTTCCGTTACCTGGGTGACAAAATCAGCAATGGTGGAGGGTGCTCTGAAAGTACAGTAGCTAGAGTCAGAACTGGATGGAAAAAGTTCAGAGAGCTTATACCACTATTGGCCGCTAAAGGGTTCTCTCTAAAAATGAAAGGCAGGCTGTATGATGCCTGCATACGAACAGAAATGTTGCATGGCAGTGAGACCTGGGCATTGTGTGCAGAGGATATATGCAGACCGGAGAGGAACGAAGCTTGCATGCTCCACTGGATGTGTAATAGTAATATACGTGAATGGCAAAGCATAAACAAACTAAGGGAGAAATTAGGAATAAGAGGGATCAGATGCTGTTTACTCGAGAGAAGACTACGTGATGCGCATGAAAGACGACAGCTGTATAAAAAAGTGCAGGGTGATAAAAATAGACGGTAGCCACAGATTAGGCAGACCCAGAAAAACCTGGGACGACTTGATAAATTTCGACCTCACACACTTACACCTCTCCAAGACAATGTCACTGGACCGAGATCTTTGGTGCTACACAGTAATAGAGAAAACCCGCCTTACCTAAGTACAAAGCGAAACCTACAGTCAGTAGGCACCTCTAACAAAAATGCACACCTGTCCCACTAACCCCACCCCAATCCCCACCACCACTTCCAATGTAAAGTTATGTTGGTACGACAACATCCAGTCCGAAACAAATGAGGTCGTGTAGGTGTCACAACAAAAAAAAAACACAGTCCACGCTGTAATGTGGCCGTGTAGGTAACACGGTAAAAACCTCCCAGTTCACACTGTAAACGTGGTTGGTGCTAGGAAGGGCATCCAGCCATAGAAAACCCGCCAGATAGTCCTATACGAGCAAGACAACCACTCTTGCCTCATGTGGGAAAATTCCCGTCCAAATCCATGCTAGCGTGGAAGATGGACGTTAAACGATGATGATGATGTATATGTATATATATATATATATATATATATATATATATATATATATATATATATGTATGCATATACATATGTATACACATATATACACACACATATGTACGTGTATATAGATATATATATATACATATACATACATGTATACACATATATACACACACATATGTACGTGTATATATATATATATATACATATACATACATGTATACATATATAGACACACATAAGAGTTATTATCAAAGATAGATAGATAGAATAATTAAAATTTCATACACTTAACATGCATGCACGCCCAAGGGCATGCATATATGTTAAGTGTATTAAATTTTAATTATACTAAATAAGCTCTCTTGCAATAGATTTTGCATTGTTTTCCTTTTATCTACGGATAAGCTTTAAACTAACATATTTCTTTATTGTACTGTGTTATTTGCTTTGATATTTCTGTTTACTTTTCACATGTATGTGTGTGTGTGTATATGTATATATATATACACACACATATACACACACCAACACACACATATATATATATATATACATATTAGCAACACACTATAATTATATTGTGTTGTTTATTATGTAATTAAATAGCTCTGTACAATACATAGAGCACACTTTTTTCCTTTACCTTTTTTATAGAAATACTTAACACACACACACACAATATATATATATATATATATATATATATAATTATTATTATATTACATTCAAAGTAAAGGATGTCATGAATGATACAAAATCAAACATGTCTTGTCTCTAAAAATACCTCAAGATAGAATTCAGAGAATAAAATCGAGCCTTGATCATTTTAAGAAAGTTAATGAACTATATACATACACACTTAACTTGCATTAAGATATATCAAAACTAGAGACAATCTGCACTAAATATAAGATGACATAATATATATATATATAGAGAGAGAGGCACATGGCTTAGTGGTTAGAGCATTGGCCTTGCAATCGAAAGGTTGTGAGTGATGTGTTGTTTCCTTGAACAAGACACTTTATTTCACATTGCTCCAGTTTACTCAGCTGTAGAAATGAGATGATAGGGACTGGGGTCCATATCATTCCACTGCAAAGTGGTCGTGGAGGTGCCATGGCAAAAAAGCACCCAGCACTCACTGTAAATGAGGTTGGTGTTAGGAAGGGCATCCAGCTGTAGAAATCAAGCCAGCATCAGTTCCCGTCCTACCCTTGCAAGCAGGGAAAAAGCGGACGTAAAATGAAATGATGATGATGATATATATATATATTTCGTTTCTGAATTTGTTTAGCAAGATTCTTTATCTGAAATCGTGTGTTGAAACCGATATTGTTATACTTTGGGAGGGTCATGTTGCCAATAAGAAACACACGCACCAGTTGCTTTCACTTCAATTTATTATATATTTATAAATTTACAAATCTACAAACTTATAAATTTCTGGTTGGTTGGTTGGTTCCACAACCAGATAGTTGTTTATATATAGTCATAGTCTTTTCGTCACATACTCTGTGACCTCTTCAGTGACTGGGGATTCCTTTGTTTGTTTCTGTGCCTTTCCTTTCTTCTATCCTACGCCATTTTGTTTCTGTGTGTGTGTTGTGTGCTCAGGTTGCGCATGCGCCACATCCGGGTGTCTGTGTGTGTTTGTGTTCATTTATCTATTTGTTTATTTATTTATTTATTTATTGTTGGTTGGTTGTTTATTCTATGTGTGTGTGTGTTTTCATTTTGTCCTTAATTGTAAGTTGTTTGTTCTATGTGTGTGTTTCTATCATTTTGTCCTGTGTGTGTTTTCATTTTGTCCTTAATTGTACGTTGTGATGTTGCTGTTCCACTCATATTTTCTATTTAATTTTGGTTGTAATTCTTTTATGCTTACTGCCTCTGTAATTTGCCTAAACATTGCATCTTTCCTGTGTGTGGATTCTATTTTTATTTCTATGTTCTCTAATCTACCCCTGTGTTCTATCTTAGCATGTTGGTAGAGCACAGATGATTCTTTATTATCTTGAAGGTCTCGCCAGTGTTCATTTATTCGTTCCCCTATACTACGAGCTGTCTCACCTATGTACACTATATTTTTGTTTCTACATTGTCCTTCAGTACATCTTATGCTATACACTACATTTCTAGTTTTACAGTTAATATGGGGGCTTATTTTACAGGTTATACATTTCTTATCTATACATGAGGGTCTTTGGAACGGGTATGTCTTGCTAATAAGTGTTTTTACGGAGGTACCTGGTCTTTCTACTATCTTAATATTGAGTTTATGTTTATTTAGGGCCCTTCTAAATTTGTAGGCTAGTTCGCCTCTAGGGGTTGTATTGATGAACATTACACTCTGGTATTTATTGCTATCATACCATGAGTTTATTCTATTGGCCTTGTTCTTAGTTCTTTCTATTCTAGAATAGAAAGAACTAAGAACAAGGCCAATATTTACATTACTCTATATATACTATTGTATTTTCAGAGTACAGATTTTATCTTACATAATTATCTCAATTAATATTGAAGCTGTAAGATTTTGATGTTATTTAAGATCTGGGTCCAAATCCCGCCGAGGTTAACTTTGCCTTTCATCCTTACGGGGTCGATAAAATAAAGCACCAGTCAGGCACTGGGGTCGATTTAATCAACTTTCCCCTCCCCCAAAATTGCTGGGCTTGTGCCTATCTAAGAAACCATTATTATTTAAACCTTTTACGGGGTCGATAAAATAAAGTACCAGTAATGCACTGGGTAATTTCTGGCCTTGTGCCAAACATAGAAACAATTACCCTAACCCTTTAACATTTAAATTACTCTATATATACTATTGCATTTTCACAGTAAAGGTTTTATCTTACATAATTATCTCACATATTATTGAAGCTGTGAGATTT
>OZ024761.1:891834-899334 GCA_964016885.1 Eledone cirrhosa
CAAGAACCCAACACACAACCCAGCCCAAGAGTCGAACTCACGGCATTATGATCGTAAGTCCAACACCCTTACCACTAGGCCACTTGCTTCCACTATGACTGGTATGTTAATTTTTATTGACCTCTGAAATAGTTGCTAGAAATAGTTACCTGATATTTTCCCCTCAAATAGAACCCCAAAAGAAAGTAACAGTAAGGCAAATTTGACCCTGGCAAAATCTGATCTCAGAACTGCAGGGTCTAGAAACAAATACCACCACATGGATAGATTATTAATGGGCCCCTAGATCTAGTGCATTGAACCTGTCCTGTCCTCACCCACCACTCCAGGGTATGGGGTTAGACCCAGGTAAAGAAATGCACCGGTGCCCCTATAAACACAAACACCTGCCTCCAGACATAATCATCATACAACTACAAATATAGCCACTAATACTAAAACCACTATACTCTGCATTACAAATACTGGTGGTTGATTCATTTTTTTAGATAGTCATGGCTGATTTTATTTTTCTAACAGTTACAGTTGACTTATTTTAGAAATAGTCACAGTTGATTCGATTTGTGAAAAAATGGTGATGGTTGATTTGACTTTTGGAAAAAGTCATGGTTGATTTGATTTTTGAAAAATAGTCATGGTTGATTTGATTTTTGAAAAATAGTCATGGTTGATTTGATTTTTAAAATGAGTCATGGTTGATTTATTTGAAAATCAATTTTTTAATGCATTATCATAGTTGATTGATTTAAAAAGAAAGGAGTCACGGTTGATTTGATTTTTAATAATAGGCATGATTGATATATTTAAAAAAAAGAAAAATGGAAGTATAGGGTAAGGGTATGGGGAAAGATTTAACCCTTTAGCATTTACATTACTCAATATATGCTATTGTATTTTTGTGGCAAAGGCTTTATCTTACATAATTATCTCAGATAATATCAAATCTACGTGATTTTGATGTTATTTATTTTGAGGACAATACCTTAACGTCAGTATCAGCAGCCAATTATAGCCAGTTTGAACAGAAAAAGGTAAGAGAATTCTGGCCAGATATGGCTTGTTTAAATGCTAAAGGGTTAAAACACATACACATTTTTAAAAAAAACACTCTTACCAAAGTAGGGTACCAAGAAATATTTGAAAAGGTATGCTTACCTGCAAAATAAAAATAAAAAATATGACATTAGATTTCTTAAAAAGAGTACCAAATATTTGAAATAATAATTGTTTCTACTTTTGGCACAATTACCCCAGTGCATTACTGGTGCTTTATTTTATCGACCCCCATAAGGATGAAGGGCAAAGTTAACCTCGACAGGATTTAAACTCAGAATGTAAGGGCCCATAACTCTATGCTGCAAAGCATGGTGTCTGACGCTCTACCGATACTGACAATCCATAATGGTTTCTGATTTAAACACAAGGCCAACAATTTTGGCCCCATTTGCTCATAATAGTGAGAGATGGGGAGAGACGGAGGCAATGACAGTGGGAGTTTGGTTCCTTTGTGTTTGGACCTGGTGTATATATGTATATGTTTTGTTATCTATGTATATTTACCAATGTATCTATCTTTGGACAACAACAACAACAACAAGACGGATGGATGCTATGAACCCTTAGTTAGTTCAAATCCCGCCAAGTTAACTTGGACGTCATGCTTTGACGCATAGAGTTACGGCCCTTTCCATTCTGATTTCAAATCCCGCCGAAGTCAACTTTGCCTTTCATCCTTACGGGGTCGATAAAATAAAGTACCAGGAATGTACTGGGTTATTGCTGGCCTTGTGCCAAAAGTAGAAACAATTATTATTAGTATTATGACAAATTATATATAAATAAATAAATAGTTAAGGAAAAAACAACAAAGGAAACTACTTTAAAGCAGATATTAACATTTAGCTATAATTAATATAATGACAAATGCAATAATAAGCAACTAACTGACTTCATTGACTGGCTTAATCTGGCATAAAAGGTAATGGCAGGGGTGTGTGTATGTGTATGCAAACAAATGCACGCACACACACATTATTATTTTTTTTCCAGTGTGCTCTACCCTTGATAGTAGGGTCTGTACCGTAGATAGAACTGAATGTAATCTGATGGCGAGTAATCCAGTGAAATAAATAGAAAAGTTCTGTGTTCTGCTGAGTTAATTCCTTAGATACAGAGTCAGATATTAGGTATTAAATTAACAATGAAAATAATAACATGATTAACGTTATTATATTCATTGTTAATTTAATACCTTATATATAACGAAGGAAGTGTGGTAAGGAGCTAGTGGACCGTTCGGATCAAGCTCTCGATAAAGGCCGGAGCTCAGCCATCGGCGTCCTGACTCTTTTGCTAGATCATCATCATGATCATTATTTTACGTCTGCTTTTCCTTGCTTGCAAGGGTGGAACGGGAACTGATTCTGGCTTGATTTCTACAGCTGGATGCCCTTCCTAAGACCAACCTCATTTAGAGTGAGTGCTGGGTGCTTTTTGGCCGGAGCACCTCCACGACCACTTTTCAGTGGAATGATATGGACCCAGTCTTATCTCATTTCTACAACTGGAGCAATGTGAAATAAAGTGTCTTGCTCGAGGAAACAAGACATCACCCGGTCTGAGAATTGAACTCAGAACCTTTCGATTGCAAGGCCAATGCTCTAACCATAAAGCCATGTGCCTCCATATATATAATATATATATATATATATATATATATATATATAATATCATCATCCTCATCATCATCTTCGTTTAACGTCCATATTCCACGCTCGCATGGGTTTGGACGGGAGTTTTCCCACTTGAGGCAAGAGTGGTTGTCTTGCTCGCATAGGACTGTCTGGCGGGTTTTCTACGGCTGGATGCCCTTCCTAACACCAACCACGTTTACAGTGTGGGTCTGGGAGGTTTTTACCGTGTTACCTACACGGCCACATTACAGCATGGACTGTGTTTTTTTGTCGTGACACCTAAACGACCTCATTTGTTTCGGGCTGGATGTTGTGGTACCAACATAACTTTACATTGAAAGGGGTGGTGTGGATGGGGTGGGGGTAGTGGGATGGGTGTGTATTTTGTTAGAGGTGCCTACTGACTGTAGTAGGTTTCACTTTGCACTTAGGTAAGGCGGGTCTTCTCTATTACTGTGTAGCGCCAAAGATCTCGGTCCAGTGACATTGTCTTGGAGAGGTGTAAGTGTGTATATATATATTTATATATATATATATATATTTATATATATATATATTTATATATATTTATATATATATATATTTATATATATATATATTTATATATATATATATATATTTATATATATATATATATATATATATTTATATATATATATATATATTTATATATATTTATATATATTTATATATATATATATATATATTTATATATATATATATTTATATATATATATATTTATATATATTTATATATATTTATATATATATATATATATATATATATTTATATATATATATATATATATATATATATATATATATATTTATATATATATATATATATATATTTATATATATATAAATATTTATCTATATATTTATATTTATATATATATATACATCTATGTGCAAAAAATAAATGGAAAACAACAAACCAAACAATACAGTACAGTAAAGGTATTTATTAGTTTAACATTTGATATAGTAGGAAAATGGTCTGAACGTTTTGGACACTAGTCTTTCATCAGAAGATAGAATGGTGAAAAAAAAGATGAAATAGAAAGAGAGGAAAGTGAGATGAGGAAGAAAATGAGAAGAAAAAAAATATGTGGGAGAAAAAGCACGTGTATTCAATCAGATGTTTTTGATAAAATGTATTAGATGGATGGATAGTGAAAGAGAGAGATAAACAGACAGACATAGACAGACAGACAGAGGGGCAGATATATTGACAGACAGACAGACAGACGCAGACATAGACAGGCAGACAGATATGCAGACTGACAGACAGACAAACAGACAGACAGAGTCACAGGCAGATGAACAGAGAGACAGACAGATACACAGAGAGAGACAGACTGACAGACAGATAAATAAAGATACAGACATAGACAGACAGACAGACAGACAGACAGACAGACAAACAGATAGACAGACAGGTAGGCAGACAGGTAGGCAGACAAACAGACAGACAACAGACAGACAGACAGACATAGATTGAGTAATAGACAGATAGACATTGTAAAGTAGAATAGCTCAGCTGAAAGGTCAAGGAGGATAATACATCTCTATATTGTGTGTGTGTTTGTGAGAGTGTGTGTACATGTGTTTGTATGTGTACATGTGTGTGAGAGAGAGTGTGTGTGTGTGTGTGAGAGAGAGAGAGTGTGTGAGAGAGAGTGTGTGTGTGTGCGTGTGTGTACTTGTGTGTTTGTGTGAGTGAGACAGTGTCAGAGTGAGTGTGAGTACATGTGAGAGAGTGTGTGTGTGTGTGTGTGTGTTTATGTGAAAGAGAGAGAGACAGAGTGTGTGTGTATGTGTGTGTGTGTGATAGTGTGTGTGTGTGATAGTATGCGTGTGTTGGTGAGAGAGAGTGTGTGTGTGCAGGAGAGAGAGAGAGAGAGTATGTATATATGTGAGTATATGTGTGTGTTTGTGAGAGAGACAGTATATGTGTATGTCAGTGTGAGTACATTTGACCTCAGGAATCAATCAATCACCAAATTTCCATCTAAGAGGTTCTCAAGTGATTATGTAACATAACGCAATGAGAGAACATGCCCATGGCCAATAGACGTGCTAAAAATAGCAGCCAAATCTCCATCTAAGAATTATTTCACTGGATACATAATAACATAAGAATAGTTCTAACAAAGAGACAATGAAAGAACCAATCAATGAGCTAGAAACAGCAGCCAAATCACCCTCACATTACATCCTATATTTCTATTATGAAGTCTTTTACAGTAGCCATCCTGGAATACTGGTCTGAGGCATATATGATATTCTGTATTCATCAAATTCATTATCATCACCGACATGGGTTGCACGAGACTTCGGTGGATGAGGATGCCCTTCATGGTACCAACCCATATTTATATCTAATATATTTATGTGTGTGTATATATATATACAACCATTTAAATATTGGTAATGAATTCCACATAAAAACGCAATGAACTTTAGTTTCAACCCAATATATATATCAGTCCAACCCTATATATATATATATATATATATATATATATATATATATATATATATATATATATATATATATATACATATACACGGAGTGTCTAAGGTACAATGACCAGGAAGACCAAATATACATACATTGTGAGCATGTACAATAATCAATATACACTTCTGATAGAAGTGTATATATTATAGAGACTGTATTTTGCGTGCTAAGTGTTAAATTTTAATCCCACCACACCACTACATCACATACACCACAAATATATCATACAGACCACACAAACCACACAGACCACACATACACCACACACACCACACAGACCACACAAATACCACTCCACTACACCACACCACAGACGCCACACATATACCACTCCACTACACAAATACCACTCAACCACAGACCACACACAGCAATTCATCACATACACCACACCACTACATCACATACACCACACACACCACACACACCACACAAATACCACTCCACTACACCACACCACAGACGCCACACATATACCACTCCACTACACAAATACCACTCCACCACAGACCACACACAGCAATTCATCACATACACCACACCACTACATCACATACACCATACATACCACACATACACCACACAGACCACACATACACCACCACACCACTCACAGGTAATCCACACTCAACTATATACAAGCACATTATTTATCAATGTTTAATCCATACACATATTTAACCTTGATAATACAAAACGCCAGTTACGTCACAAGTGCATGCGTATGCACGTATATGTTTGTGTATGCACATATGTGTGTGTGCACATATGTGTATATTTATCTGTGCATGCATGTGTGTGAATGCATGTGTGTGTATATTTACTGAAATCTAATATTATCTCATGGTTTGAGATATGATAATTTAAAAAAAAAAAGCCTGCGTGTTTCAAACACCAGCTTAACCCTCTGGGGCTTAAAACTGTTGGAAAAACTCCCTCTTGCTTCTGCTATACAAAACTTCTTCTTGACCCACTTATTCCTGGGAGTGTCATGATGGAGAGGGGGGGGCAGAGTCCTCAAGCACGCTTCCCAGTGGGTCATATCAGAAGCAACCATCTCCAAATGATCCAGCTTGATCCTCAACCGAGACCAACCAAGCTCATGGATGTTATACAACCATCTTGCACGGGATCAACCCCCTGGGTCTCCTACCAGTTGGTTTTGCCCATAAAATCTGTCCACTGATTTTCCTGAGCCTTCCAGTGGGTCATATCAGAAGAAGCAACCGTCTCCAGCCAAATGATCCAGCTTGATCATCAAGCAAGAACAACCAAGTTCATGGATGTTATATAACCATCTGGCTTGGAATCAACCCCTGGATCTCCTACAACTTTTCTTTCCAGTCGAACATATCAGAAGCAACCATCTCCAAATAATCCAGCTTGATCCTCAACCAAGACCAACGAAGCTCATGGATCTTATACAACCATCTTGCACGGGGTCTATCACTGGGTCTCCTACAAGTTAGTTTTGCCCATAAAATCTGTCCAATGATTCTTTCCTGAGACATTCCAACCACATGTCCGTAATATCGGAGCTCTGATCTATACTTAAATTTGAGCTATTTCTTTCTCTAACAGCTGTGAAAATTATTCAGTTATTGTTGCTGTTGTTTGGGGAGGATATAATTAGTGAAATTAAAACAGCCACCACCATCACTAACTGAAATCATTCTCGTTAGTACCATTAATTAAACCAACAAATACTACATTACACACCACAAGCTGATATTCTCTGTATTAGGATAGTCACTTAGTAGATAATAAAGTAAAGAGGATTGACAAACTCGTTAGAGTGTCAGAGACAATGCTATTTCAGTATGTGTTCTGGCTTTTTACATTCAGTATGCAAATCCTGCCCAAGTCAAATTTACCTTACATCCTTCCAAGATGGATGAAATAAAATACCAGTCAAATACTAGGGCAGATTTAATTCATTAACTTCGTCTTTCCCACAAAATTGCTAGCATTGTACATCATCATCATCATCATCATTTAATGTCTATTTTTCACACTAGCATGGGTTAGACGGGTTGATATATATATATGATATACAGAGCTGTTTCTGGCTTGGTTTCTACAGCTGGATGCCCTTCCTAACACCAACCTCATTTACAATGTGTGTGCTTGAAAAAGACCCATCCAACCCATGCAAACATAGAAAGAGGGACGTAAAAAAAAATCAATGATGATATGTAAGTGGGTGTATATATATATATATGGTGGCTGCCAACTCGTTTTCGAGTACGGCCACTACTTTATATCCATGTAGGAGAACTC
>OZ024761.1:916834-949334 GCA_964016885.1 Eledone cirrhosa
TCACATCCCTCCTCCCCTATAATCACATACACCCCAACCCCATAAGCTCATCACATCCCTCTTCCCCTATAATCACATACACCCCAACCCCTTAACCACATCACATCCCTCCTCCCCTATAATCACATACACCCCAAGCCCATAGCTACATCACATCACATCCCTCCCCACTATAATCACATCACATACACTCCAACTCCATAACCACATCACATCATACACATCCCCCCAGGTGGGTGGGTAGGTATGTGTGAGAGAGAGTAGATTGGCAGCCCAGTAGGGGAAATGAGTGTAACAAACCAGTAATAAATTCAATAGTCAATGAAGAATCAGACAGATTTTATAAGAAGCAACAAAATATTTTGTACTGAGTGGGGGGGGGGGGGGGGGGGTCATTGGGGGGGGGGGGGGATATCTGGGCAGTTAATTTAGATATGTAACATAGGCATACATATAGACATACATAGACTGATACACATACAAACACATTGCGGAAATATCTGGTAGTTAATGTAGGCATACACATAGACACACACATAGAAATACATGGGCACACACACTCACATACATATATAAACACATGATGTAGGTGATGATGATGATAGTGGTGGTGATGATGATGGTAGTGGTGGTGATGATGATGGTAGTGGTGATGATTCTGATGGTGGTGGTGATGATAGAGGTGATGAGGATAGTGGTAGAGGTGATGGTATAGACGATGATGATGATGGTGATGATGGTGATAGTGATGATAGAGGTGATGAGGATAGTGGTAGAGAATGGTGATGATGATGTAGGTGATAACAGAGATGATAGCAATGGATTATTCAATCACTAAATACAGCCTCCAAATAATCAATAAGAGTCTGAGCTATCATTAGTTTTATTTTTTTACATCATACATCTTACCATATCGATGAAGCAAGTTCAGCATCCAACATTGTTTAACTGCAGTAGCTAACAGCCAGTGTTCCTCCTGCACCCATTGCAGCTTTCATAATCAGCTGTGGCCCCCTTGTCAGGTGATTTGCGCTGTCCATCAATTCTCCTTTATCCATTGTAACTTCTATAATCACTGTAATGTGGTTGTGTAGTTGTCACGCCAAAAAGCACCCAGCCCACACAGTAACGTGGTTGTGTAGGTATCATGACAAAAAGCCCCCAGTCCACACTTTAAATTGGTGGTGTAGGCACCACAGTAAAAAGCCCCCAGTTCTCACTGTAAAGTGCTCATGTAGGCACCACAGTAAAAAGCCCCCAGTTCACACTGTAAAGTGCTCATGTAGGCACCACAGTAAAAAGCCCCCAGTTCTCACTGTAAAGTGGTCTTGTAGGCACCACAGTAAAAAGCCCCCAGTTCACACTGTAAAGTGGTCATGTAGGCACCACAGTAAAAAGCCCCCAGTTCACACTGTAAAGTGGTCATGTAGGCACCACAGTAAAAATCCCCCAGTTCTCACTGTAAAGTGGTCATGCAAGCACCACAGTAAAAAGCCCCCAGTTCACACTGTAAAGTGGTCATGTAGGCACCACAGTAAAAATCCCCCAGTTCTCACTGTAAAGTGGTCATGCAAGCACCACAGTAAAAAGCCCCCAGTTCACACTGTAAAGTGGTCATGTAGGCACCACAGTAAAAAGCCCCCAGTTCACACTGTAAAGTGGTCATGTAGGCACCACAGTAAAAATCCCCCAGTTCTCACTGTAAAGTGGTCATGCAAGCACCACAGTAAAAAGCCCCCAGTTCACACTGTAAAGTGGTCATGTAGGCACCACAGTAAAAAGCCCCCAGTTCACACTGTAAAGTGGTCATGTAGGCACCACAGTAAAAAGCCCCCAGTTCACACTGTAAAGTGGTCATGTAGGCACCACAGTAAAAAGCCCCCAGTTCACACTGTAAAGTGGTCGTGTAGGCACCACAGTAAAAAGCCCCCAGTTCACACTGTAAAGTGGTCATGTAGGCACCACAGTAAAAAGCCCCCAGTTCACACTGTAAAGTGGTCATGTAGGCACCACAGTAAAAAGCCCCCAGTTCACACTGTAAAATGGTCGTGTAGGCACCACAGTAAAAAGCCCCCAGTTCACACTGTAAAGTGGTCATGTAGGCACCACAGTAAAAAGCCCCCAGTTCACACTGTAAAGTGGTCATGTAGGCACCACAGTAAAAAGCCCCCAGTTCACACTGTAAAGTGGTTGTGTAGGCACCACAGTAAAAAGCTCCCAGTACTCACTGGTTGGTGTTAGGAAGGGCATCCAGCTGTAGATATCAAGCCAAAATCAGTTGTGTATGAGCAAAACATGGTCACCTGACCTGGCATTGCCCACAACAGGACAGTAGAGAGTAATATAAATGCTAAAGGGTTAACAAGGATGTAAAATCGAAAACAAACCCATGTTATCCACAAACTCCAGCAAACACAAACCATAATCCTACACTCAACGCCACCTACCTTACACGTACTATATAAGTCATGAATTAAAATTAAACACACACACATGTTGATACATTAAACACACGCTCACACACACACACACATTGATACATTAAATACACAAACATACACACATATTGATACATGAAACACACATACACATATATTGATACATTAAATACACACACATATTGATACATGAAACACACATACACATATATTGATACATTAAATACACACACATATTGATACATTAAACACACACACACATACATATTGATAAATTAAACACACACACACATACATATTGATAAATTAAACACACACACACACACACACACATACATATTGATAAATTAAGCATACACATACATGATACATTAAACACACATACATATTGATACATTAAACACACACAGACATACATATTGATACATTAAACACATATTACTACATTAATCACACTTATATTTATATATATATATATATATAGTAGAATAATCGAGTATCGAAAAATCGGCGCACGAGATCACGACAAACAATATTCGATATGAGCGGCAGAGGGCTCAATAATTCAGATAAATCAGAGCTATAACTATCGTTAAAATACCGTCACACATAGAACAAGTCTATAATCAACCGTACGACCGAAAGATTGCGATCTGGAAGATTCGGGACATTCAGAAAAAAATATCAAAAAATCAATAAATCAAATGAATGTAAAAAGCATACCCGGACCCGCTAGAAAGATGGTAAATCTAGCTTCTTGGGTTTCTGTAAATCCTTAAACTGCCCTCTATCAGATATATATATATATAGAAGAGATATTTAATTTGTTGGAAATCCAACAAATATAGATGTTTATAACTGATTCAGAGCACTCGACTGATATCTGGAGTAAGTACTCAATGATATTAAATAAATACAAAATGTTTTATAAATATTTGACATGACCAAGGATAATATACCTTAACGGTTCAAGTTATCTCTGGAAAGGATAACTTGAACCGTTAAAGTATATTATCCTTGGTCATGTCAAATATTTATAAAACATTTTGTATTTTATCTGATGATAGCGTACCAAAATTTTTGGTACCCTTGAAATATATATAATAGAATAAATATGGTTTTATAAATATAGTTTCCATTTATTTAATATCATTGTATATATGGAGGCACATGGCTTAGTGGTTAGAGCATTGGCCTTGCAATCGAAAGGTTGTGAGTTCAATTCTCAGACCGGGTGATGTGTTGTTTCCTTGAGCAAGACACTTTATTTCACATTGCTCCAGTTTACTCAGCTGTAGAAATGAGATGATAGGGACTGGGGTCCCTATCATTCCACTGCAAAGTGGTCGTGGAGGTGCCACGGCAAAAAAGCACCGAGCACTCACTGTAAATGAGGTTGGTGTTAGGAAGGGCATCCAGCTGTAGAAATCAAGCCAGAATCAGTTCCTGTCCCACCCTTGCAAGCAGGGAAAAGCGGACGTAAAATGAAATGAAAATGAAATGAAAATATATATATATCATCATCATTTTTACGTCCGCCTTTGCCTGCTTTCAAGGGTGGGACGGGTCGTATTCAGCACAGCACCTCTCCATTCGTCACGCTCCTTTGTCATCTCCTCCATGAGCTTCAGTGATCTGAGGTCAGCTTTCACCACCTCCACCCATGTTTTATATATATAGATAGATACATTAAACATATATATATATAGATACATTAAACATATATATATTGACACATTAATCACATGTATATATATATATATATATATATATATATATATTGACACATTAATCACACGTATATATATATATATTGATATATTGATCACACACATTGGTACATTAAACACATATTGATACATTAAATACAAGACACACACACACATTAATACATTCAACAAACCCACACACACACCTAATTACCTGGTCTCATCAGATCAATTTAAATTACAATAGTCTATCTAGTGTAGAGTTATATGAAGTATAACGAAACTATTGTTGATTGTGTAATAATTGTTTCTACTATTGGCACAAGGCCAGCAATTACTCAGTACATTACTGGTACTTTATTTTATCGACCCTGTAAGGATGAAAGGCAAAGTTAACTTCGGCGGAATTTGAACTCAGAATGGCAAGGGTTGTAACTCCATGTCAAAGCATGGAGTTACGGTCCTTGCCATTCTGAGTTCAAATCCTGCCGAGGTTATGATTGTGTAATAATGTTTCTACTTTTGGCACAAGGCCAGCAATTATCCCAGTGCATTACCGGTACTTTATTTTATTGACCCCGTAAGGATGAAAGGCAAAGTAGAACTCAGAATGGCAAGGGACGTAACTCTATGCTGCAAAGCATGGTGTCCGACCCTCTACCGATACTGCCAATCCACCGCCCCCCCCCCGTTCGTTGTGTAATAATATCATCATCATTGTCATCACTATTGTCGTCATAATCGTCATGTCATCATCATCATCGACATCATCATCATCACTATCACACTCATCATCATCATTGACATCATCATCGACATCAACATAATCATCATCATCATCACCACTCACCATTGTCCTCACTATCATCATCGACATCATCATCATCACCATCACACTCGTCATTGTTGTCGTCACTATCACCATCGTCGACATCATCATCATCATCATTGTCCGTCATAAATCGTCATTGTCTTCATCATCGCCACCATCATCACCATCACTATGGTCATCATCATCACCACCATCACCATCATGGTCATCATTGTCGTCATCATTATCGTCAACATAATCGTCGTTTTCATCCTCGTCACCATCATCATCATCATTATCGTCAACATAATCGTCGTTTTCATCCTCGTCACCATCATCATCATCACCGTCATGATAATCGTCATTGTCTTCATCCTCATCGCCATCACCATCGTCATTGTCTTCACCACCACCACCACCACCACACATTGTTATGACGTACTTATCTGATTGAGTGTAAAAATAACACCTTGAACCTAAATGACATCAGTTATATACAAAAACCTGAGACAGGAGCCACCACTACCACCACTACCACTACTACTACCACCACTGCCACTACTACTACCACCACTTCCACTACTACCACCACCACCACCACTACCACTACTACTACCACTGCCACCACCACTACTACCAGCACTGCCACCACCGCCACAACCACCACCACCACCACTACTACCACGACCACCACCACCACCACTTCCACTACTACCACCACCACCACCACTGCCACTACTACTACCACTGCCACCACCACTACTACCAGCACTGCCACCACCGCCACAACCACCACCACCACCACTACCACCACCACCACCACCACTGCCACTACTACCACCACCACTTCCACTACTACCACCACCACCACCACTGCCACTACTACTACCACCACTACCACCACCACCAGTGCCACTACTACCACCACCACCACCACCACTGCTACTACTACTACCACTACCACCACCACTACCACTACTACTACCACTGCCACCACCACTACTACCAGCACTGCCACCACCGCCACAACCACCACCACCACCACTACTACCACGACCACCACCACCACCACTTCCACTACTACCACCACCACCACCACTGCCACTACTACTACCACTGCCACCACCACTACTACCAGCACTGCCACCACCGCCACAACCACCACCACCACCACTACCACCACCACCACCACCACTGCCACTACTACCACCACCACTTCCACTACTACCACCACCACCACCACTGCCACTACTACTACCACCACTACCACCACCACCAGTGCCACTACTACCACCACCACCACCACCACTGCTACTACTACTACCACTACCACCATTACCACCACCACCACCACCACCACTGCCACTACCACCACGACTACTGCTACTACATCTATTACAACTAATAATGATTTCTAGTATAGGCACAAGGCCAGTAATTTGGGGAAAGTTGATTAAATCGGCGTTACTGGTACTTTATTTTATCGACCCCGTAAGGATGAAAGGCAAAGTTAACCTCGGCGGGATTTGAACTCAGAATGGCAAGGGCCGTAACTCTATGCGTCAAATCATGGTGTCCGACCCTCCACTGATACTGCCAATTCACCGCCATAATAATAATAATGATTTCTAGTATAGGCACAAGGCCAGTAATTTGAGGGGAGGGGGAAGTCAATTAAATTGACCCCATTGCATTACTGGTGCTTTATTTTATCGACCCCCGTAAGCAGGAAAAGCAAATCTAACCTCGGCGGGATTTGAACTCAGATCATAAAGGGCCGTAACTATGCTAGAAAGCATGGTGTCCGACCCTCTACCGATACTGCCAATCCACCGCCCTAATCCATCGAATAATAATGATTTCTTTATTTATTAATGATAATGGTTTCTGATTTAGGTACAGGGACAACAATTTTGGGGGAAGGGGAAAGTTGATTAAATCGACCCCAGTGCATTACTGGTACTTTATTTCATCAACTCCATAAGGAATCATACTATAACCATAACTACAACATATACTACAACTTCAATTATTACAACAACCATTACAACATCAACATCTACTACAACCACTACAACAACTACATTTACTACACCTACTACAACCACACTAACATCTACTACACCAATAACTACTAGTACCACTACAACACCTACTACAACCACACCAACATCTACTACACCAATAACTACTAGTACCACTACAACACCTACTACAACCACACCAACATCTACTACACCAATAACTACTAGTACCACTACAACACCTACTACAACCACACCAACATCTACTACACCAATAACTACTAGTACCACTACAACAACCACTACAACCACACCAACATCTACTACACCAAAAACTACTAGTACCACTACAACACCTACTACAACCACACCAACATCTACTACACCAATAACTACTAGTACCACTACAACACCTACTACAACTACACCAACATCTACTACACCAATAACTACTAGTACCACTACAACACCTACTACAACCACACCAACATCTACTACACCAATAACTACTAGTACCACTACAACACTTACACCTACTACAACCACACCAACATCTACTACACCAATAACTACTAGTACCACTACAACAACCACTACAACCACACCAACATCTACTACACCAATAACTACTAGAACCACTACAACACCTACACCTACTACAACCACACCAACATCTACTACACCAATAACTACTAGTACCACTACAACAACCACTACAACAACACCAACATCTACTACAACCACTACAACTATTACACCTACTACAACCACACCAACATCTACTAGTACCACTACAACAACACCAACATCTACTACAACCACTACAACTATTACACCTACTACAACCACACCAACATCTACTAGTACCACTACAACAACACCAACATCTACTACAACCACTACAACTATTACACCTACTACAACCACTACTACAACATAGATTAGTTTCTGAAGAAACCAAAATAGTTTTAATCAGAGGTTTTATTGTCTGCCATGACCTTTACCTAAAGTATGATGGTGGTGGTGGTGGTGGTAGTGGTGTGTACTGGTGGTGGTAGTGTGGTGGTGGTGGTAGTGGTGTGTACTGGTGGTGGTAGTGGTAGTGTGGTGGTGGTGGTAGTGGTGGTGGTGGTAGTGGTGTGTACTGGTGGTGGTGGTAGTGGTGTGTACTGGTGGTGGTAGTGTGGTGGTGGTGGTAGTGGTGTGTACTGGTGGTAGTGTGGTGGTGGTGGTGGTAGTGGTGTGTACTGGTGGTGGTAGTGTGGTGGTGGTGGTAGTGGCGTGTACTGGTGGTAGTGTGGTGGTGATGGTAGTGGTGTGTACTGGTGGTAGTGTGGTGGTGGTGGTAGTGGCGTGTACTGGTGGTAGTGTGGTGGTGGTGGTAGTGGTGTGTACTGGTGGTAGTGTGGTGGTGGTGGTAGTGGTGTGTACTGGTGGTGGTAGTGTGGTGGTGGTGGTAGTGGTATGTACTGGTGGTAGTGTGGTGGTGGTGGTAGTGGTGTGTACTGGTGGTGGTAGTGTGGTGGTGGTGGTAGTGGCGTGTACTGGTGGTAGTGTGGTGGTGATGGTAGTGGTGTGTACTGGTGGTAGTGTGGTGGTGGTGGTGGTAGTGGTGGTAGTGGCGTGTACTGGTGGTAGTGGCGTGTACTGGTGGTAGTGGTGTGTACTGGTGGTAGTGTGGTGGTGGTGGTAGTGGCGTGTACTGGTGGTAGTGTGGTGGTGGTGGTAGTGCCGTGTACTGGTGGTAGTGTGGTGGTGGTGGTAGTGCCGTGTACTGGTGGTAGTGGCGTGTACTGGTGGTAGTGTGGTGGTGGTGGTGGTAGTGGCGTGTACTGGTGGTAGTGTGGTGGTGGTGGTGGTGAGGTGTACTGGTGGTAGTGTGGTGGTGGTGGCGTGTACTGGTGGTAGTGTGGTGGTGGTGGTAGTGGCGTGTACTGGTGGTAGTGTGGTGGTGGTGGTGGTGGTGAGGTGTACTGGTGGTAGTGTGGTGGTGGTGGCGTGTACTGGTGGTAGTGTGGTGGTGGTGGTAGTAGTGGCGTGTACTGGTGATGGTAGTGGCGTGTACTGGTGGTAGTGTGGTGGTTGTGGTGGTAGTGGCGTGTACTGGTGGTAGTGTGGTGGTTGTGGTAGTGCCGTGTACTGGTGGTAGTGGCGTGTACTGGTGGTAGTGTGATGGTGGTGGTAGTGGCGTGTACTGGTGGTAGTGTGGTGTGGTGTGGTGGTAGTGGCTTTAACTGGTGGTAGTGTGGTGGTGGTGGTAGTGGCGTTAACTGGTGGTAGTGTGGTGGTGATGGTCGCGGCAGAGGCATATAGTGGTGGCTGATAATGCCTTTATAATTGTTTCTACTTTAGGCACAAGGCCAGCAATTACCCAGTGCATTACTGGTACTTTATTTTATCGACCCCGTAAGGATGAAAGGCAAAATGTATGTTAGTGTGATCCTGATATACAAATAAAGATGCATATTTGTGTGTGTGTGTGTTTGTGTGTAAGTGTGTGTAAGTATGTATGTGTGTGTATATGCATGTGTGTATATATATATATATATATATATATATATGTGTGTGTGTGTGTCTGCGTGTTGTGTTGAATTTAAGAATGCAAAATAAAACAAAAATAAAACAGAACCTCCCCAGTTATAGAATCTTTAAATGACAAGTACAGAAAACCTAAACTAAGCACAACATACATATACATTACACACACACACAAGTGCATGTGTGTGTGTGTGTGTGTGTGTGTGTACATATCATCATCATCATCGTTTAACGTCCATCTTCCACGCTAGCATGGGTTTGGACGGGAATTTTCCCACTTGAGGAAAGATTGGTTGTCTTGCTCATATACGACTGTCTGGCGGGTTTTCTACGGCTGGATGCTCTTCCTAGCACCAACCACGTTTACAGTGTGGACTGGGAGGGAGGTTTTTACTGTGTTACCTACACGGCCACATTACAGCGTGGACTGTGTTTTTTTTGTCGTGACACCTACACGACCTCATTTATTTAGGACTGGATGTTGTGGTACCAACATAACTTTACATCGAAAGGGGTGGTGTGGATGGGGTGGGGTAGTGGGATGGGGGTGTATTTTGGTAAGAGGTGCCTACTGACTGTAGGTTTCGCTTTGCACTTAGGCAAGGCGGGTCTTCTGTATTACTGCGTAGCGCCAAAGATCTCGGTCCAGTGACATTGTCTTGGAGAGGTGTAAGTGTGTGAGGTCGGAATTTATCAAGTCGTCCCAGGTTTTTCTGGGTCTGCCTACTCCGTGGCTACTATCTATTTTGATCGCGCTGCACTTTTTTATATGGCTGTCGTCTTTCATGCGCATCACGTGACCATACCAACGTAGTTTTCTCTCGAGTAAACAGCATCTGATCCCCCTTATTCCTACTTTCTCAATTAGTTCATTTATGCTTTGCCGTTCACGTATATTACTATTACACATCCAATGGAGCATGCAAGCTTCGTTCTTCTCCAGTCTGCGTAGATCCTCTGCACACAATGCCCAAGTCTCACTGCCATGTAACATTGCTGTTCGTATGCAGGCATCATACAGCCTGCCTTTCATTTTTAGAGAGAAACCTTTAGCGGCCAATAGTGGTATAAGCTCTCTGAACTTTTTCCATCCTGTTCTGACTCTAGCTACTGTACTTTCAGAGCACCCTCCACCACTGCTGATTTTGTCACCCAGGTAACGGAAGGTGTCCACTATAGAACCATCTGTGCAATGGAATGAACTAGTATTCTGTGGGCACTTCCTGCTACTTATTGCACCTGAGCACCGGCCACATATAAAATCTATATTCTTAGTTAGCTTACCTGTGATCCCACTACATCTTTTATGCACCCATACTTTGCATTTGGGACATAAAATGGAATTTCTGCCTACTCCTTTCCTACACACTGAGCATGGCCATTTCCCAGATGGGACCGGTGCCCTATTTTCCTTCCTACTAACTAGAACTTTAGTCTTAGACAGGTTAATTTTAAGGCCTTTTGATTCTAGGCCATGCTTCCATGTTTGGAATTTCTTCTCTAGTTCAGCCATTGATTCAGCTATAAGCGTTAGATCACCAGTGTATAGGAGTTCCCATGGGCAGCCGGTCTTGAACTCCTCTATTATAGCCTGAAGGGCAATAATAAATAGGAGGGGGCTAAGGACGGAGCCCTGATGAACACCAACTTTTACGCTAAACTCTTCACTATATTCGTTGTTAATTCTAACCTTGCTGACTGTTTCTTTATACATGGCTTGTATAGCTCTCACAAGCCATTCATCAACACCTAGTTTTCTGAGAGCCCACCAGATAACAGGGCGTGAGACTCTGTCAAAGGCTTTCTCCAAGTCAACAAAAGCTAAGTATAGGGGTTTACTTTTAGCTAGGTACTTCTCCTGTAGTTGTCGTACAATGAAAAGAGCGTCTGTGGTACTTTTACCTGACACAAACCCGAGCTGCATTTCATCCAGATCAATTCGCTCTCTGATTAGTTGCGCTATTACTTTTTCTGTGACCTTCATGACCTGGTCAATTAATTTAATGCCTCTATAGTTTCCCCTATCTAGGGTATCTCCTTTACCCTTGTAGCAGTTAATGATGAAGCTGCTACGCCAGTCCTTCGGTACAACCCCATTCTGTATGACTTGGTTTACTATCCGGGTGACCATAGTGGGTCCCACCGTTCCAGATGCTTTCAGCATTTCAGCAACTATTTCCGAAGACCCAGCCGCCTTGCCCGTCTTCATATCTTTGATTGCCTTACTTATTATACTACCTTCAACTTGCACTGCTGGTCCCTCTATTGGATCGATGTGTGGGAGACCGTCTTTCTCCCTATATATATATATATATATATATATATATATATATATATATATAGTTGATTTCTACAGACTAAGAAGAAAAAATTGGATAAATTTTGTCTGACTATTCTTCAGTTATAATTTTATATATATATAAAGTTATAATTTTATATATATATATATATAAAATTATAACTTTGAAGAATAGTATGTGTGTGTGTGTGTGTGTGTGTGTGTGTGTGTGTGTCTGTGTCTGTGTCTGTGTGTGTGTGTGTGTGTGTGTGTGTGTGTGTGTGTGTCAGTAAGTTCAGTTGACAGAGTGAAAAGTACAATGTCAGCCGTTTCAAGCTACTGTCCTTTAAAGGTAAGTTAAGGTGCCGGAACAGTGAACAAATGTTCACACAAACACAACCAATCCTACTTCTGTTGTTGCGTCACACCCTTCAGCAAGGTACTCAACTCTATTAATTATCAATTATTTCAGTTTGCTTGACTGAACAAAAAAAATAGTTACATTTGGCCATTTGCTCACTATTAGTCAAGTCTTCTAACAAAAAGATTGTTTATATGGCTCAAATCAGGTATTTGTCTTTTCCACAGCTCAAATCCCCTGGGTTTTTTTTCGAGAGCTCAAAGCTGTGAATCTGTGATATATGCAACATCAAGATGGATCAAAACAACTGTGAACCTATATCGTGTGAGATATCCAGGTGCATCAAATCAACTGATTTTCTTTCTACAACTCAAATCTGTGTACCTGTAAAGTGTGAAATATCAAGATGGCACAAATCATATGGATTTCTTTCTACAGTTCAAATCAGTGAACCTGGAATATGTGAGACATCAGGATGGATCAAATCAACTAGTTCTCTTTCTGCAAATCAAAACTGTAGGCCTATAAAGTGTGGGGCATCAAAATGAATCTTATCTATTTCTCTTTCTACAGCTCAAAACTGAACTTATCAAGTGTGGGGCATCCAGATGGATCAAATATACTGGCTATCTTTCAGTAGTTCAAAACTGTGACCTATAAGATGTGTGCAAGCCACCCAGATAGCTCAAATCAATTGATTCTCTTCTACAGCAAAAAGCTGTGAACCTGGAATTATTTAAAGTACTTAGATTGATCAAATCAACTGCCTTTATATATATTATTATTACTATATATATATATATATATATATATATATATATATATATATATATATATATATATATATATAGTAATAATAATAAAATTGAAGACTAAAATCCAAGCTCAAAACTAAACCTATAAGATTTGTGTGAGACATCTAGATGGTTCAAATTAGTTAATTCTCTCTCTGCAGCTCAAAACTGTGAACCTATAAGGTATGGGACATGCTGATGGCTCAAATCAACTAGTTTTCTTTCTACACCTCATAATTGTGCACCTGAAATAATTTGAACCATTGCTTATATCACATTAACAAATATTACAAACACCACCACACCTAATAGTCACAGTTACCAACCATTACTAACACAGATACCACTACTACTATCCCAAATAGTAATAAAACCCTCACCATCGTCACCAAACACCCACCATTACCACCATCACTACATCACTACCATCAACAATATTTCTAACACCACCACTGTTACCATCATCTCCAATATTACTCACACTACCACTACTAAAACCTCCACCACTGCTTCCATCATCTTCAATATTACAAACACCACCACCACTACCACCAATACTACTAAAAATACCATCACCACCACCACCACCATCACCACTACTACTAAGCCCAAATCACTTGAATTAATCCAGATAGAAATTTTGAGGGGGGAAAATCTTCAGACCTCCCACCCAACCCAACCACGATCACCATCATCATCAACACAAACTCACTGATGACTTTCCATCATCATCACTGCTATCACTACCACCTCATACCCACACAAGACTATCTGCCACCACCACTACCACAGGCTCACCAAAGACTTTCTATTCCATCTAAAACCAAATCTAAATATCAGATAATAATATCTGTAGTCAGAGAGATATTAGCAGCCATCCAATCCAGCCAGCCAACCAACCAGCCAGCATCATTCCATCAAATCCAGCTTAACCATCCAGCCATCCTTCCATTCAATCCTACCCCTCATCCAGTCAACCATCCCTCCAACCAGCCAGCTAACCATCCCTCCAACCAGCCAGCTAACCATCCCTCCAACCAGCCAGCTAACCATCCATCCAACCAGCCAGCTAACCATCCATCCAACCAGCCAGCCATCCTTCCAGCCTTCTATTTAATCCAGCCAACCAACCAGGCAACTAACCAACCATCTAATCAGGCATCTAGCCAGCCATCCAATCAGGCAACCAGCCAGCCATCCAACAAACCAACCAACCAACCATCCATCCAACCATTCATTCAACCATCCAGCCAACCAACTCATCCAAATCAGCCAGCCACTGTCTCTACATGTGTTTAATTCCTTCTCTCAAGACACAGACAGACACACAAATGGCCCTGGCATGTAACATCAGTAGCTCACCCTCCCCACAAACATCATCAGTCATCCATTCCTGACCCAATTAGATCTGATCAGTTTCTTAAGAAAGCAAAAGGAAGGATGAGTAAAAAAAATATAAAAAAATGGGTTTGGGTTTATTTTGTTTTGTTTTTTATAGAAAAATACATAAATGAAATGAGATAAAAAAAAATTTTTTTAGATATAAAAATTAAAAAGTTCGAAAAATTAAAAATAAATAAATAAATTAATTAATTTTATTTTATTTTTTTATATATATATTTCATGATTACACTTTAGTACAGCAGACTTTAGGTTTTATGAAGAAAAAACATCTAATCTGACAAACAGGATACTTCAAACTATGTGTATTTGTGTGTGGGTGTGTATATATGTATATGTGTGTGTGAATGTAAGTATATGTGTATGTATATATGTATGTGTGTGTGTGTGTATACACACACACACACGCGCGCGCGCGGAAGCTACACCAAGAAGATTGCCTCAGCGAAAGCAATGATCTATTAGCAAGGGTTGGATGAGTATACATAGACCAAGTCAATACTGAAGCGGGGCTACTGACCTCCAGGACAGGCTGAGGGGTCTGCATCCTGCTTACGGATGGTCATATTGAGTGCAGGGAAGAAGTTGTGTCTTTTGACACAAATTGAAGGGTCCTCTTAAGCCCTTGTTTGGCAAGCTTTCTATGGCTGGATGCTCTCCCTAACATCAACCACTTTACACTATGTACTGGGTGCTTTTATTGTGTAGATCACCAGCACTAAGGAAGGTGTCATGTCCTTGACTTAGCTAAACAATCATACCAACCCTTTACTTGGCAAGCTTTCTATGCCCTTCCTAACACCAATCACTTTATAGCTTGTGTGTTCATCATGCAGATCACTAACGCGAGATTGTTGCATGTATGTGTGTGTGTATATAAAATATACATGTGTGCCATACACAAACAAATAAATGTGAATATATCATTATCAGCATTTTTAAAACCTTGCAAAACAAATTCATCGCTGTATATATATATATACAGGATGTCCCAAAAATATTTATACACATTTCAACAGCATTGTAATCAAAGTATGTATAGATTTTTAGGGGACCCCCTCCATACACACACACACACACATGTAGCAACAGTTGGAGTGTTTCATTCCAAGAAATTTCCAGGTTCTATTTTCAACAGTCATTACCAACATTAACCACACACACACAGAGATCAAATGTATCATATGACGCTCAGTAAAAGATCTTTCTTGTTCCAAATATAGTTCTTTTTGGAGGGGTCGGGAGGGTTACTAATCCATTAATATATCCCTGTCTTCCTTGCTCTCTACTCCCTCCATCAACCCACCTTCTCCATAAAAATACAGCTGAATGAATTTATCTGGTTCTTTAAGAAATACTCAACTGAATGGCAGATAGAATGTCATTTTTGTGTTCTAAAATTATTCCTATTGTATAGAGGCAGGGTGGGGGAATAGTTTAGTCTATTGTTCTTTTACAGGCTTCAATCACTGAATCAAGGCCATGCTGGGGCACCACCTTCAAAGGATTTTAATTTTAGTCCATCATATCAACCCCAGCAAATATTTTTTTTAAAGTCTGGTACAATTTTTATGAATACAAAGACATTTACTGAGAAATGACAAGAAAGATGTGATGTCTTTGATGGTGATGATGATGGTGGAAATAATGGTGATGGTGATGATGGGTGATGGTAGTGGTATTGGTGACAATATAAGCAGCAAATTTCAAACAAAAAAGAGTAAACAGGTCGACAGGCAGAACTTGAACTATGGCAAATTGGCAGTCACTAGAACATCGGATAGAATGCTTTGCACTGTTTGTTCTGGTTCTCAGCTCAAATCCCATTTAGTTGACCTCTTATGAAGTCATATCTCATAGGTGGTTTCTCAGGTGTTTTATTAATAGGAGACCCTCCAGTCCTATCATGTTGTTACTGTTACAGCACTTACCTATATAGGTTTAGCTGACTCCCTATGAGGTCATATATCATAGGTGGTTTTTCAGGTTTTTTAATGATAGAGGACCCCCAGTTCTATCACGTTGTTGCTATTACAGTTCACATCTATATTGGTTTAGCTGACTTCCTATGAGGTCATATATCATAGGAGGTTTATTGGGAGTTTTAATGATAGGGGGCCCCAAGTCTTCTCAAGTTATAGTTGTTACAGTTCACACATATATAGGTTAGCTGACTTCCCATGAAGTCATATCTCATAGGTGGTTACTGAAGTGTTTTAATGATAGGGGCCCCAAGTCTTCTCATGTTGTTATTACAGCTCACCAAACTTATGCAGGTTGAGCTGGCTTCCTACAAGGTTGCATTTTATAGGAAGTTTCCCAAGTGTTATAACGGTGTTAATGATAGGGGGAAAGCAGGCATCCCAGTCCTGTCACGAAAAGCAATCTGAAATGAAGTATGTAGCTCAAGAACAAGATGCATGGCCTGGCCCAGAAATCGACCCCTACAACCATATGATTGTAAATGAAACACCCCTAACCACTAGGCCATGAGTGAAAACAATGTAATAAAATAAAAATAAAAAATAGGGAACATATTTCAAAGTCAGATCCATTAAAACAACACATGCACGCATACGTACATATGTATTCAATACCGTAACCATTTATGGAAGTTATTTTCACATAGCAAAAAGTAATCAAAATTACGAAACAGGATAATGCACATACACAGTCTTGTACCACACACACACACTCACTCTTACATACAACACACACACACTTGTATACAACACACACACACATACATCTTAAACATAGACACAACAGCACTAAGAAAAATATGTCATTAAACTTAAATGATACTGCATGTCTATGTGGGTGTATGAATGGTTGTGTGTGTAAATGTCAGTGGTTTTACATATGAGTGGTTGTGTCTGTACATGTAGGAGAGCTTGTGTATACATATGCATGTGTGTGAGTGTGTTTGTTTCTTCTCATTACAGTCAACACAACAGATAGTGATATTTGTTTGTGTTCAGCATAAACAGAAATCCCACTGCCCAGTGGTGAGATGCACAAAGATCTGTACCTTACTTTAAACATAAAATACAAAGAAACACGGGCAAGCTGGCATCAGTAAGGGCATCTGGTAGAATTCTGCCTCAAAATCTCTCTTCCGACCCATGCCAATATGGGGGGGGGGGGGGGGCTAAACGACCATAAAACTGATGATGGTTGGTTGGTTGGTTAAGAAACAACTATTACTACCACACATACATACACACACACACACACACACACACATATACATATATGCACACACACACACACATATATACACGTGTTAATTGGTCATTCTTTCTTCTGATGAAGGACTAGCATCCGAAGGAAATCATCAGGAAAGGGATTTCCTGATGATTTTCTTTGAATGAAACAGTTCTAGTCCTGTAGAAGCCATATCTATATTAAAACTTGTATATACACTCTACTATGTATTGAGTTCCTTACTCATTGTGGTTACCCCCCCCCCCCCCCCGACTGAACCTGGGATTCACACACACACACACACACACACACACACACACACACACACACACGCAGTACTTTTTACCAATGAAACTTTTAAGAGTGAGATGTTGGAGGGAATTCAGAAAATCTATCCTACAAAGATTGTAGCAAATATATACATTTACAGGAAATAGTCAATTTAACAACCTCCACCTCACCCCTCTCCATATTTCCCAACCTCTCTTGCTCTTCCTCCTCACTCTCTCCAGATCTCTCTATCTGCTCTCCACCTCTCTCTCTCTCCCTCTCTCTCTGAATCCATTCTCCTCTACTACTACCTCCTCCCCTCCATCACTTCCTCTAAGCCAAGGAATATTTTACTTTAGCCTTAGAAAAACATCCTCCGCCAACACTGTAACCATCACAATCACCACCACCAATACTACCATCACCACCACCACCACCACCACCACTATCATCACCACCACCACCAACACCACCATCACCACCACCACCAACACCAATACCACCATCACCACCACCACCAGTTCAAGTATTATCAACACCACTACTACCACTAGTACAAGGATAACTCAAATGTCTGAATACAGAAGAAAGGCAGATGGGGTGAAGAGGGGAGGAGGGCTATTTTTAGACCATCAAGTTGTTCATTTACTACTAAAAGGTCAAATCACTACCAGTTGTTTTGTTATTTTCGTTGTTTTTACCTTATTTTTATCTTTATTTATTCCTTGGTTGGTTGCTTGCTAAGGTCAGAGAACTCTTGGTGTCATTACTCAACCCCCCCCCCACACTCTCCTACAACCAGTGGTCAGCCAGTGTTGTTCATGAGTGAATTCGTAATGTTTAACCCTTTAGCATTCACATTACTCTATATATACTATTGTATTTTCACAATAAAGGCTTTATCTCACATAATATCGAATCTAGGATTCTTATATTATTTATTTTGAGAACAATGCCTTAACATAAGTATGAGCGTCTAGTTACGGCCGGTTTGAACAGAAAGAGGTGAGAGAATTCTGGTCAGATACAGCTGGTTTAAATGCTAGAGGGTTAAGTCTTGCAGGCCAGTGGGAATAAAAGATGAAAACATAAACATACAATAATAAAAAAATAAATATTTTTAAATCATCATCATCATCACCATTACCATTTTTATGGTTGTTTTTCCACACTTGCATGAGCTGGACGGGTCCTTCTCAGTACAGCGTCACTCCATGCATTGCGATCCTTTGTCTTCTCTTCTGTGAGTCTCAGTGATTTGAGGTCAGTCCTCACAACTTCTGCTTGGGCTTATTTTGGGGGGAGGGGCCTATCCTTAAACACTCAAAGAGGAAAGGGGAGCGATTAATATTTAACAATTTTGAATTAAATTGTATATGTTTGCAATAGAAGAGGAAAAAAAGAGAAATAAAAATTACTGTATATATTCGAATATAAGATGACCCCATTTTATGTCTGGGCAATACTCCAAACCCCAATTATAAGTCAATGCAGGTAATCAACGCATTATGTTTAGAAGGTGCACTATTGAAATTCTCATAAAGTTTTAATATTTTGATATTTAAAATGTTTTAAGTGTCAGAATAGTTTTTGCATCACAACTCCATTATGTCATTTTTTTTCAACAATTTCTGACCATTTTGAAGGTTATATTCTTTCAAAACAAATCATTAACAATAGAATATTGTTGTAATATTCACCTCTAAAGCAAAAATATTTTAGCACTTCGTTTACGTAAAATTTGAAGTTGGTGAAAATCGGCAAAATATTTGTTTCTACTTTTGGCACAAGGCCAGCAATTATTTCAGTGTATTACTGGTACTTTATTTTATCGACCCCGTAAGGATGAAAGGCAAAGTTAACCTCGGCGGGATTTGAACTCAGTCCGTAAAGGGACGTAACTGTGCTGCAAAGCATGGCGTCCGACCCTCTACCGATACTGCCAATGGCAAAATATTGACTTCGAATTTTATTTCACAGGACCAGAGATGATTTTGAGCAAGTTGATAATGAAAGGTTTGACTTTTTCATTACCATATTTCTAATGAAATACACTGACTATGTGTTTCAATTAATTTTGAAAATAACCAAAAAATTTGGAAGAATTTAATAAAATAACTAAGTTTTTCATATTACTATGGGTATGTGGTGAGAATGTCTCAGGAAAGAATCATTGAACAGATTTTACAAGCAAAACCAACCGGCAGGAGACCCAGGGGTAGACCCCGAGCAAGGTGGTTGGATAACATCCATGAGCTTGGCTAGTCACACTTGGGGATCCAGCCGGATCAGTTGGAGATGGTTACTTCTGACAGGACCCACCGGAGGGAGTGTTTGAGGATTCTGCCCCCATGACCCTCTCAAGAATAAGTGGGTGAAGAAGTTTTTCATTAATAAGCTGATATCTAGAAACACGTTACTTTATACAAATTTCTAAAATAAAATTATGATATCAGGACATTTTAAAATTATCAATTTTGTATCATAAATCGACAGCAGTTTCAGGAGTATGATGGGATAAGTTTGAAGGAATTTGAAGGAATATGTTTGAAGGATTAATATGAAATGAATTTGAAGAAATAATGTAGAGTGAGTTTTAAGGAATAAAATGGAAAGAGTTTTAAGAAATAAAATGGAATAAGTCTGAAGGAATGAGATGGAATGAGTTTCAAGGAATGAGATGGAAAGAGTTTCAAGGAATAAAATGGAATAAATCTGAAGGAATGAAATGAAATGAGTTTGAAGGAGTAAAATGGAATAAATTTGAAGGAATAAAATGTAGAATAAGACTGAAGGAATAAGATGCCTCAGTAATATAAATAAATCAGTGAGGTAGAAATGTGTTAATAGTGAAGAAATATCTGATATGAGGAAACAGTTGCCACACCACCACCACCACAACCATCATCAAGACAGAGCTGTGGTGATACACTGGATGATGAGATTAACTTGTCTATGAATCAACAAACTGCTGCTGCTACTACTACTACTGCTACTACTGCTGTTACTACTATTACAGCTGCTATTACTACTATTACAGCTGCTCTTACTATTACTGCTATTGCAGCTGCTGATATTACTATTACTACTACTACTAATGTTGTTGTTACTACTACTACTAATGATAATAGTAACATTACTACAACCACAACTAATACCACTTTTATTACTACAACTACTAACACCACTACCACCATCAATAATACTAATAATACTACCACTGACAGTAGGTTACCATGGCAGTAAAAACAGTACCAGTACCTCCACATTCTCCAACAACACCACCACCACAACAGCAGCAGCAGCATTCTGGCAGCCATATTAGATTAAATTAGATTAAATGAACACCAGTGGAATGTGGATCGAGCACACACACATGCATACATACATATATATATATGCACATACACACATGTATGCACACACACACTGGCATACAAATCTACACATAAACAGATGTGAACATATGAACATACATGCACATAAACAGATGTGAACACACATACATATGCATACATGTACATATATACACAGATAATATACACACACTTATAAACATGTGTACATATACACATATGCACTCAAATACACACACACACACACATGCATGCAAACATGCACACACACACACACACACACACACACACACACACACACACACACACACATATGCAAACACACACACCACTGGAAAAGAAAATGACAGGTAGGAAACTAGAAAACTATGCTGCTCTATTTCTATAGCAAAACATGACTAGCAAGTAGAATAATAAAGATACTGCCAAAATAGCTAGAAATAGCAGCTAAATGTCACTCATATTCTCAGCCAGTCATATGTTAACTCTTAAGATCCTGAAATAATTTGAGAGAAAATATAAAAAAACAGGTTTAATTTAAATGCCTATAGTATCTTTACTAGTGGATAGATAATTATAAAAATTTAAACCAGCCATATCCAGCCAGAATTCTCTCACTTCTTTCTGTTCAAATTGGCTTTAACTGGCCACTCATACAGATGTTAAGGTATAGTTCTCAAAATAAATAATATGAATCTCATAGATTCAATATTATGTGAGTTACTATGTGTGATAAAGCCTTTACTGTAAAAATACAATAGTATATATTGAGTAATATAAATGCTAAAGGGTTAATGTAAGGCAGTCATGGTACTGTTTTGTACTTTTCAAGAATGTCTTGTTAATATGATTTCATGGAGTTGTTAATTTAATAATTATGAAAATTTAATTCTAAATGTAAGGCAGTCATAGTGCTGTTTTGTACGTTTCAAGAATGTCTTGCTAATATTTGCACTGCAGGATGTTAAGTGCTGATTTAACTCTTGACATTGTTATGATTTCGCAGAAAAGATCTTTAAAAAACTGGGTTTTTTTTAATGTTTAAAGTATCTCCTTTATTGGTGGACAGATCATTGTGAAAATTTGCAGTAAACTACATTAACTCTTTAGCATTCACATTACTCTATATTTACTACTGTATTTTCACAGTAAAGGCTTTAATTATTTCACATAATATTGAATCTTTGAAATTTTGTGAGAATGATACCTTAACATCGGTATGAACAGAAAGAGGTCAGGGAATTCTGGCCGGATCTGGTCGGTTTAAATGCTAAAGGGTTAAAGACCTTAATCTTAAATGTGACGCATTAATACTTTGGTTTTCTACTTCTCAACAATGTCTTGCTAATGTGGTTTCATGCGGTATAGGATGTTAAGAGTTAATTTAACAACAATCCACATGAAGCTGCTCTGAATTTATGACACAAAGTTTAAAATGTGTATATCCTTATGGGATGGTCCCGTAACACCTGGTGGAGTCATAGGGGTACCACAGTTGCATACAGCGTTTCTTGGGCATTTTAAACCTGGCGGAGCCCATCTCCTCTCCAGCTCTGAACACAGCAGATTTCTTCTAGAGAAAGAAATATAGAGGAAGAATCGACCCCAGTGCTAGACTGGGACTTTATTTATCGACCTGGAAAGGATGAATGGCAAAGTTGACCTCAGTGGGATTTAAACTCAGAGAGCAGGAACGAATACCACAAAGCATTCTATCTGACGTTCTAATGACTGCCAATTCACCGCCTTTATCCTTGTATCAAATCCCGAAATCATGTGAGCAAGTTTTGCAAGACAGAAACTAAGCAGAAGTCCGTCATAATACATATATGTGTGTGTGTGTGTGTTTGTGTTTATTTCATTTACAGTTTATGTCTTGTAACTTAGCAGCTCAAGGACTTGGGGTCAATACAACCAACTAAATCAACTGAAGGAAGGCAGTGCCCCAGCATGGCCGTAGTCTAATGACTGTAACAAGTAAAATGAAGTTAGGTACAGTAGCTCTTACATTGGCGAAGGTGGGGGGAGTTATACTACCCTATCAAATGGTGGTTCACAACTAGTTTGGCAAGCAAGTAAAAACAGGTTCACCTCCATATTATAAATGAGTTACATATATTATATATATATATATATAATTTGTTTTTTTGTCTTTCTAGTTTTACTTGTGAACTCATTTAAGCTTTCCACCACCACCACCACCACTGACTCCTCCATTAATGACACATCCACCACCAACAACACCACTTTATTATTGTTGTTTTTATTAGCAGATTAGTGATCCACCCATGTTCATCATCATTATCATCAACTACAGTAAAAAATATTAATACCAAGCAGATGATGGTGATGATGATGATAGAACCAGTGGAAATTCCACATTTTATAAATATTGCTATTTCTGTTTTGATACATAAATTTATAAATCTTGATAACATTGTTTCATTATGTTAAAAGATTTTGATTATATCTTTCAGATTTCCTTCCATAGTTAACCTTAGCAGTAGCAGGCATATGAAAGCATACATATTACAATATTCTTATGAGAAAAACTACTCAAACATCACTACACCAAGTGGTATAAGTCTGGTTGGTGTGAGAAAACAGATGCTCTCTAGCATGCAGAATCCCTAGTGCAAGCTGCCTCATGGTCCCAGCAAAAAGAATGGAGAAAGCAACACTTTCTCCATTCATTAAAATAAATAGACATATTTTGATATTAAAAAAAAAAACCCACCGAATATAGTTCCTAAAGATAAAATTAATATAGGTATAATTATATTATTATCATCATCACTTATATTTTCATAATTAAGTCTTACCACATCTCTTCATAATATAAATATAAATTAATATATTAAATATAATATAGTCAAACAAAAACCTAACATTCTCAGGAGAATGGCAAGGGAGGTGTGTTGAAATAGCCATTCCAACTCACAGCGAGGTTCCCCGATAGTAGCGAGTAGGGAGGTGGTCCGAGGACCAAGAACACCAGAAGCCTCCACAGCTACAGGTTCAACAATATACTTATGTATAAAATAGATATGCAAGTCTAGCTATGGTTGTTTTAGGCTGTGATGAAAGCACACACAATATGTTTATGTAAAATAAACATCTGTGAAGGTTGTGACTTCTATTCCCAGAGCAGACTGTGCATTGTATCCTTCAGCAAGACATTTTATTTTACATTGCTCTAGTTCACTCAGGAATGTCACTGGTGCCAAGCTGTATTGGCCTTTGCTTTTTCCTTGGACAACATCGGTGGCATGAAAAGGGGAGATTGACATGCATGGGTGACTGCTGGTCTTCCACAAAATAACCTTGCTTAGGCTTGTGTATCCTCCAAGGCTGCATCTCAAAAAAAGCTTTTTCAGGTGTTTTAATGTAAGAGATCCCATCCCAG
The DNA here is from genome assembly GCA_964016885.1 of Eledone cirrhosa. Taxonomy (NCBI): domain Eukaryota; kingdom Metazoa; phylum Mollusca; class Cephalopoda; order Octopoda; family Eledonidae; genus Eledone; species Eledone cirrhosa. The sequence goes on from OZ024761.1 coordinate 941,428, forward strand.
TCCTACGATGTTGTTGTTACAGCTCACACCTATGTAAATTTAGCCAGCTTCATACAAAGTTGCATCTCATAGGTTTCTCAGGTGTTTTAATGAAAGGGATCCCAGTGCTATTGGTGATGTCTTTACAGCTCACACCTAAGTAAGTTTAGCTGGCCTCAGTCCTATCATGAAAAACAATGTAAAATGAAGCCTCATACCTAAGGACACAACACACAGCCCACATCATGAACTGAAATCACAATGTTATGATCATGAGTTCAAAACCTTTGATAACACCCCACTATATACACACCATTCACTCTATACACACACCACATTCTCTATATACATCATACTCTACACACCACACACTCTTTCATCATCATCATCATCAACATTTTACGTCCATTCTTCCACGCTAGCATGGGTTAGACGGGTTGTCCTGTTGTGGGCAATGCCAGGTCAGGTGACCATGCCTTGCTCATATGGAACTGATTCTGGCTTGATTTCTACAGCTGGATGCCCTTCCTAACACCAACCTCATTTACAGTGAGTGCTGGGTGCTTTTTTGCCGTGGCACCTCCACGACCACTTTGCAGTGGAATGATAGGGACCCCAGTCCTATCATCTCATTTCAACAGCTGAGTAAACTGGAGCAATGTGAAATAAAGTGTCTTGCTCAAGGAAATAACACATCAGCCCAATGCTCTAACCACTAAGCCATGCACTTCTTTACATACAAGAATCTCAACACACTGCATTCTATATACACCATATTCTCTACACACATTCTATATACACCATATACTAACAAGAGGAAATAATATGAGTCCATAGGACAATAGACACAAACAAGTTGAGACCCAGGTAGGGAAGAACAATGTTTAGAAACCAAGGTGGGTGCAGTTGGTTGGCTGCTCGGGTGCTTCGTTAATTAGTACATTTAAACGAGACAATATAGATCATTAATATATCATAAATACAATAAATAATTAACAATAGCAACTAATCTGAATAAAAAAAAAACTGGTTTTATTTCTTCAGTTTTCTATTCATATTTTCTGACACTGATTTCTAATTTAGGTACAAGGCCAGCAATCTGTTGAACGGTGGTGGGGGGGGGGGGGGGGGGTTCGATTATGTTGACCCCAGTACATTACTGGTACTTTATTTTATCGACCCCGTAAGTTGACCATGGTGGGATTTGAACTCAAAACGTAAAGATAGAGAGTGAAAAGAGGAAGAAATGGAAAAAATGTGTCTTTAGTTCACCATTTTGTTGGGTATATATATACCGCTGGGTAAAGAAGTGCCAAGAAATCCCAGTAGAAGGAAGACGCATTAGAGGTAGACCACGAAAAACATGGGCAGAGGTGGTGAGAGCAGACCTCAGATCGCTGAAACTCACCGAGGAGATGACGAAGGACCGTGACAAGTGGAGAGATGCTGTGCTGAATAGGACCCGTCCAACCCTTGCAAGCAGGGAAAAGCGGACGTATGATGATGATGATATATATACACACACACCATCATATATATATATACACCATTTTTTATATATATATATATACACCATTATATATATTTATATATAATGGAGTTACAACTTTCACTTACAAAACCTCGCATAATATCGAATCTATGAGATTTTTATATTATTTATTTTGAGAACAATACCTTAACGTCTGTATGAGTAGCTAGTTACAGCCAGTTTGAACAGAAAGAGGTGAGAGAATTCTGGCCAGATATGGCCAGAGTAAATGCTAAAGGGTTAATGCATTTGAAACTACAGTAACCCACAGAAGACAGCCGATGAGCAGGAACTGTTCTTATGTTTATGTCTTGTGTTTTCACCCACGTTTATTTAATAATATATATTTGCCAGAAATATATAATAAAACACACTCACTGTGTTTGCAAAACAAAATACACACACACATATATATATATATGTATATATATATATAATGGGAAGGAGTTGGGGATGCAATTTATCTACATGTATATCTCACTAACTTAATTATAAACTCGCAACAGACACAGTTAGATAAACTATCAGGAATATAAGGCTACTATTAAACTTTAGTTTATTAAATTTGATGAAGCGAGGTTTAGTGTGAAGAAATGATAAACACATTACCCCAACACCACCACAACAACAACAGAGAGACATCATCATCACCACCACAACAACAACAGACATCATCATCATCTATCTGACCTTTAGGTTCTCAACAGAGATGTAGGTTGGTTTACTGATAATTTATAATTAGGCAACTGTAATGATGGCCTAGATTTAGAAGGCACCAGAGAGAGAGAGTGACATGCAGAGACAGTGACATCTAGAGAAAGTGAGACCTATGTACATGTGTGTTTGGAGACAGAGGGTGTGTGTGTGGAGTTGGAGGCTGTGTGTAGAGAGAGACTGTGTGTGTGTGGAGTTGGAGGCTATGTGTGTGTGTAGTTGGAGGCTGTGTGTAGAGAGAGACTGTGTGTGTGTGGAGTTGGAGGCTATGTGTGTGTGTAGTTGGAGGCTGTGTGTAGAGAGAGACTGCGTGTGTTTGGAGACAGAGGGTGTGTGTGTGGAGTTGGAGGCTGTGTGTAGAGAGAGACTGTGTGTGTGTGGAGTTGGAGGCTATGTGTGTGTGTAGTTGGAGGCTGTGTGTAGAGAGAGACTGCGTGTGTGTGGAGTTGGAGGTTGTGTGTGCGGAGTTGGAGGCTGTGTGTAGAGAGAGACTGTGTGTGTGTGGAGTTGGAGGCTATGTGTGTGTGTAGTTGGAGGCTGTGTGTGTGTGTAGAAAAAGACTGTGTGTGTGTGTGGAGTTAGACGCTGTGTAAGTGTGTGTGTGGAGATAGAGGCTGTGTGTGTATGTGTGGCGTTAGACACTGTGTGGAGTTGGAGGCTGTGTATTGATATGTGTGTGTGTGGAGTTGGAGGCTGTGTGTGTGTGTATATGTATGTGTGAGGAGTTGGAGGCTGTGTATTGATATGTGTGTGTGTGTGGTGTTAGATGCTGTGTGTGCATATGCTGTGTGTGTATATGTGTGTGTGTATATGTATGTGTGAGTGGAGTTGGAGGCTGTGTATTGATATGTGTGTGTGTGGTGTTATATGCTGTGTGTGTGTGTGTGTATGTATGTGTGAGTGGTGGAGTTGAAGGCTGTGTATTGATGTGTGTGTGTGTGGTGTTAGATGCTGTGTGTGTGTGTATATATATGTATGTGTGAGTGGAGTTGCAGGCTGTGTATTAATGTGTGTGTGTTTGTGGAATTAGATGTGTGTGGTGTTGGAGGCTGTGTGTGTCTAGGAAGTTTAAGGACACAGGACCAAATACTTTACAGTTTGCAGTTCTCTTTAGAGTGTCTGAGGTCTAAGTTGAACATCCATCCAACCACGGTGAACTTTCTTTGCCTTTCATCATTGGGGCTTCGATAAAATAAAGTAACAAACCAGGTCAGGGGTTGAGTGGGGATTAGTAGAATTGTTAGAGCATCCAACAAAATGTGTTGCAGTATTACTATTCTGGCCCTTTGTGTTTTGGGTTCAAATCAAACCCTACTGTGACCTACTTAGATGGCAGACATAATCTGTCACCCAGTTTAACACCACCACCTGGTCCATGGGTGATAGACTTAATTTGTCACCCAGTTTCACACCACCATCTGGTCCATGGGTGGTAGACATAATCTGTCACCCTATCTAACACCACCACCTTGACCATGGAGGACTTTAGGGGAGCCCATTCTGTTGCAGTATTTGTACTACCACTTCTACAGCAAGGCAGCAAATTGACAGAGTGGTTAGATCATCATCCTTATCATCATCATCATTTAACATCTGTTTTTCCTGCTAGCAAGAGTTGGATGGGTCATCACAGACCAAGATGGTACTAAATTAGAGCTACTGACCTCTTAGATGGACTGGGGGCTACAGCATTCTTGCTTACATATATTCCCATATTCTACAGAAGGAACGGGGTGCATTTTATTGTGGCATCAGCACGAGGAAGGTTGCTCTGTCTTTAAAACAACTGAATAGTTCTCTCTACACTTTGTTTGGCAAGTTTAACATCCAGGAGCTCGGCTGGTCTCGCTTAGGGATTCAGCCAGATCAGTTAGAAACAGCTGCTTCTGACAGGACCTACTGGAAGGAGTGTTTGAGGACTACCCCCACAACCCTCTCAGGAATAAGTGGACGAAGAAGTTTTCTACATTTAAGCTTAAGTTATGCTCTAAACACCAGCTTAACCCTTTTGTTACCAATTTTCCAATATAATACGCTGTATTTGAATTAATTACTGTATCTATTTAAATCATTAAGATGGTATTTCTAATATAAGAAAAGGTTCTTTATGTTGGGAGATTTTAATTTTATATCAGAGCCATTTAAAATGGATGGCTTCATTTCATTACAGCAGGAGAGGTTTGGAGTAGGTGGTATTAAAAGGGTTAATAAGGGTTTCTGATTTAGGCACAAGGCCAACAATTAGGGGAGACGGGAAAGTCGATTACATCAACCTAAGTGTGTTACTGGTACTTTACCAACCTTGTAAGGATGAAAAGCAAAGCTAACTTCAGCAGGATTTGAACTCAGAACATAAAGGGCCATAACTATATGCTACAAAGCATGTTTATAATATTCTTTAATAATCTTGGTTTATTACTAAACCCCTCGAAAATTATTCAAAAATCATAAATAGTGTCTTTCATTAGAGACATTTTAATGATGGAATTGATAATTATGACTTCCTCCAACATAATTTGCAGGGCCATAAAATTGGCCATGTTGGCACATTTGATTAAATCCACCACAGTATTTGACTGTTATATATTTTATAGACTAACAGTAACACCACCACCTAAGCCAATGTTAGATATAAGTATTATTATTATTTGTAGTAGTAGTAGTAGTAGTAGTAGTAGTAGTAGTAGTAGTAATAGTAGTAGTAGTAGTAGTAGTAGTAGTAGTAGTAGTAGTAGTAGTAGTAGTAGTAGTAGCAAAGTGACATTTGGTTTAATTATCTAAGTTAATTTATGGTCTGTAGTTAGCAAATAGTTGTGGTCATACTGAGTTTATTAACAAAAAATAAGAAAAAAGAAAAAAATCCTACCATAATCATATCAGGTTTTATTAACACGATAAACCGCAGTTATTATGAATATACTGGGTTTATTAACATGAGGTGCTATGCAACACGACTGAACCAAAAACCATACAGCTGTGAAGCCAACTCCTTAACCACACATCCATGGCTGGGAGAAGACAGCCAGGCAGATAAACTGATAGATATCAATACTAGGATTTTTTTCAACATGCTGACATATGTGTATATGTGTGTATGTGCGTATGGTATGGACCCGTAACTCCCGAGGAATCGTAAGGGGCGCCACATTGACATACAGCGTTTCTAGGGCATTTTTAATAGCCGACAGAGCCCATCTCCTCCCCAAGTCTGGCCACAGTAGATTTCTTCCAGAGAAAGATAGAGAGTGAGAGTGAGAGAAAATGAGAAAGAGATATAGAGGAAGAATCAACCCCAGTACTTGACTGGTACTTTTTTTATCAACCATGAATGGATGAAAGGCAAAGTTGACCTCAGCGAGATTTGAACTCAAGAGACCAGAAAGCTAAAATGAATAATACTACAAAGCATTTTATCCAACATTCTAATGACTCTGCCAAATCGCCGCCTATGTATGTGTATATGCATACATTTATATGTGTGAGTATATAAATATAAATGCCATCCATTGGTTTGTTATAGTTTTTTTTAGCATCCCCTTCCTTCCCTTTACACACGAACAGACGGAAGTCACTTCAATTTATATATAGAAGTTGAACCTCACATGGGAAAAATGGACCGATCATGATGATGATATTGATCATCATCATCGTTTAATGTCCATTTTGCCATGCTTGCATAGAGGTTAGATGGGTTATCACATTATGAAATAAGCCAGGTCAGGTGACTCCATCTTACTCATACAGATCTGTATTTTGGCTTGGCTTCTACAGCTGGATGCCCTTCCTAACGCCAACCACATTACAGTGTGGACTGGGTGCTTTTTATCACGGTACCAAAATGACCAACTTACAGAGCGGAATAGGGAAAGAGAGAAGAGATCCCAAAACAAGGGCAGATAAGCTGAATGGTCTAAAGGAGACAATTTGAAAAAAAACATGAACAAACGCTAAATTAGCTAATATATATGAGGGGGCTAGAAAAAAGCCAATAAATTAAGATGATTTTTGGGGGAAACACACAAATCAATATTAAGGAAGTCAGTTCATTAAAATGTACTTAGAAACATGAGAACATCATGTGAAGAACTCTGTATGAGTGTTAAGTGATTTGTTAATATTGTGGAGATTATTCAATATCCACCATTGAATAATCTGCAGGCTTTGAGCCCATTTATATATGGTCAAGTTGTTTCTAGTATCTTCCATTTGGCCACTGAAGGACAACAACATAGCCTTCTCCATCAAATGTATGTACTTGGTATGGTGCCGTTGTAGTAACTGGCCTTATATACACACACACACACATAGATTGTTTGATAAAATAGATATATTAATAAGATAGAGGTCAGACCATGAGCCCGGCCGGTGTCAGCTTCTTCCTTAAAGAGATTACAAGCTGAAACCAGGCCAAGCTCACCGTAGAACCACCACCTCATTCTTATTTGTATGTGTGTGTGTGTGTGTATGTATATATATATATGTAGTTTTTTATTACAAATTTGTAATATTTCAATAATAGTGTGGTGTGTGGTGTGTGGTGTGTGGTGTGTGGGTGTGGGTGTGTGTGTGTGTGCTGCAAGACCTAATCAACTTTACGATGTCAGTGATATTGAACTTGAATGTGGGGGTGGACGCAATAACATTGTGTTGTCTTTGTAGATTAGAGCAGCTAATAAAGAAAATATTAATTATAATAATAATCCTGTCTAGCTTTAGAACAAAGAAGAGATGGAGAGGAATGAATATGGGGGAGGGGGAGAGCATGAGAGATAGTCAAAGGGAGGATGTTGAGTATTACTCTCAAGTACTTAACAGTTACTTTATTTTATCCATTTGAGGATACCCAGCCAGGATTTAACCCATTAGCATTTAAACCTGCCATATCCGGCCAGAATTCTCTCACCTCTTTCTGTTTAAACTGGCCATAACCGGCTACTGATAATGATGTTACGCTATTGTTCTCAAAATATATAATATCAATATCTCGTAGATTCGATATTATGTGAGATAATTATGTAAAATAGAGTGTTTACCATGAAAATACAATGGTAAATATAGAGTATTGTAAATACTAAAGGGTAAAACATAAAACTCATCATCATACCGTATACTCAGACATACTGACTCGGTTATGAAGTACCAGAAAGAGTTCTAGCACCACTGATTAGAAAAAAAATTAGCTTAGATGAGATGTAGTTCGGGTTTGGGCTAGGAAGGAGTACCACGGATGCTCTCTTCCTAGTAAAGCAACTGCAAAAGAAGTTTTAATCTAAAAGCAAACCACTATAAGTAGCATCTGTTGACATATTCTGTATTTTGGCAGTTACTAAAGAAACTGCGTGTAGATGAATGGCTTGTGAGAGTGGTGCATACAAACTATTGGTTAGCAAGCATGTTAATGAGGAGTTTAGAATGCCGGAAGGTGTCTATCAGGGCCCAGTTCTCAGCCCTTGTCCAGGCTATAACTGAGGAATGTAAGACTAGCTATCCATAGGAACTCCAGAATGTTGATGACCTACATCTTATGGCTGACTCTATTGAAGACTTGAAGAAGATATTCAGAGGTTTCAAAGTAAACCCAGCAGACAGAAGTTTTAGTTAGCATGAGAAATAACATCGCTCTACTGCCATCTAGCTAGAAAGTGGCCATGCTTGAAATGCAGAAAAGGAGGAGGTAGAAAGT
>OZ024761.1:959334-966834 GCA_964016885.1 Eledone cirrhosa
ATATATACATATACATATATATATACATATACATATATATATACATATATATACATATATATATATGTATATATATATATATATATATATATATGTGTGTGTGTGTGTGTATTTATGTGTGTGCTTATATATATAGTGTGTGTGTACGTATATATAAAGGGGGTTAGGTGTATAAATCACTTGCATGTATGTGTGTTGAAGGAGGTGCTTTATGTAAAAACAAATAGAAAAAGTCCAATATTAACTGAATTAGCACTCAATACATGTGAGCAGGCTATATAGGTTTATTTTTCGAAAAATTATATATATATTTATATATAATTATATATATATATTATAGTTAAGATTTCGAAATATATACACCTGTACCTGAGCATCCTCATATTGGTACCCCCCCCCCCCATATATATATATATATATAAATGGCTTCTACAGGACTAGAACTGTTTCATTCGGGAAAAATTGAGTGCCTTACCCCCGATTGAACCCGCGATAAACTTTTATATATATATATATATATATATATATAATAGATATGTTTCTTTTATTTGCCACCAGGGCATCAAAAGTGGGACAAGTACAAAGGGGGGAGTTTACAAAACAATAAGGAGGAGGCAATAACAAAATATAAAAATAAAATAAAATATAACAGAATAAAATTTATAACAAAATCCTCAATAGAGAGGAGGCGCCTTGGGGGTGGGGTCGCACACACCCCCGAAAAAAAGTGTGCAACCCTTTTCCTCAGGAGCACAGAGAAGGGGTGCTCCCTTGGTCTTTCATCTTCCTCACCTATAGTCTGATGTAGAATGAAGGCCCATTCACACGGGCCACTCTCGCCACTTTCACCCACCTTTCATAAAAACGGCTGGGGTGCAGCACCTCTCTCTCCATCCTGATCCTTCTTCCGAAATATATATATATATAATAGATAGACGGGGAAATATATATAGAAAGGTAGAGAGAAGAGAGAGATGAAATGGTGGTGCTGCGGAAGTAAAGAATGAGTTATTAAGCAAAAGAAAAAGAAAGCTGCAGAGATGTAACAATAAGTAGTCCATTAGTCAGTGGATGGTGTTTGTCTTCAGTGAATAATAATAATAAATATAATAATAATAATTTTAAAAAAACGTGAATCACACCAGCCATGAGCTACTTGAAGAAAACAACACCAGTAACTACTACACCGAAAGTAGAAAGTCGGGCAGCCTTTACGACGTGGTAGCTCTACGTTGCTAGAAATATCAGCCAAATCTTTCTCAAATCATTCATACAAACGTCTTCAACAAGCATAACTACAGTTTAGTACCCCTCCCTCTCTCTGACTGTGACTTGTAACTTTCTTAATAATGCATATATATATATATATATATATATATATATATATATATATATATATATATATATATATATATATATATATATTGGAAAACGGAACAGAAAATGCTGACAAATTGTTCACAGTGAAAAATAGTTTAATTAGGAATAAGTGAGAATTAGTAATAGTATTGGTTAGTATTAAGTTTTGGTTTTAAGTTTTACCGGTTGCGCATTTCTAATGCCTTTTCGTGATGTTTGCTCTGATCAGAGCAAACATCACGGACGCTCTATCTCAAAATTATTTTTGAAAGGCATTAGAAATGCGCAACCGGTAAAACTTAAAACCAAAATTTAATACTAACCAATACTATTACTAATTCTCACTTATTCCTAATTAAACTATTTTTCACTGTGAACAATTTGTCAGCATTTTCTATTCCGTTTTCCAATATATAATAACTTGTGTTACACCTCTATTCTTTTAAGTGTGTGCGTGTGCGTGTGTGTGTGTGTGTGTGTGTGTGTGTGTGTGTTTATATATATATCATACATACATACATACATTTATATGTGTGTGTATGTATATACTTCCACTTTCATTTATTGAACACCAAGCTATCGGTTCGTAGCAGACGAATCGTGATCTGGGAAATGTGTACATCATGCCTTCCAATTTGATATCGAATAAGGTTAATTAAGATAATACTATAAATTTTATCTAGGGACTAAACGCCATTTCTAGGTGGCGGTTCGGCACTATCTTCAGTTCAAATCCCACCAAGGTCAACTTTGCTTTTCATCCTTTTGAGGTCGATAAAATTATGTACCAGTCCAGTCCCTCTCATATATATATATATAATGGTAGAACACTGGAAGGTAATATCCGTAGTGGTAGAGCACTCAGTCCATGGGACGAGTTAGGTAGAAGTGGTTACACGACAGTTAGTTCACCATGCCGAGAACAATTGTTTCAGCTTAGCGGATGCTCAGCTCACGAGCTGAGGATCCGCTAAGGTGAAACCACTTCTATATATATATAAGTATGTATACGTACATACATACATGTATACAGACGTACAGTAGTATGTATATATATATATATATACATATATATATATGTACGAATGGATTCACCGAACATTTATTATAATGCTCGGTGTGTTTGTAAACAAACATCCCTAATTAAGCCGTACAGCGTCTAGCAACCATCGTTGCTCATTTGTTCAACACTGACAAAGGAACGCTGTACTAGTTTCAAGCTATAGTTATCGTCAGCAACGTATACCTTCCTGCCAGATGATTGAACGTCTGAGAGTATATACTTTTCTTATGCATATTAACGGCTGAGTAGCCCAATTTGCATATCGAGTGGGTTAATCGGCCGGGTGCACCGAAAACGATAAAAGGAAAAAATAAAACGAAATTTCATTTCCCACTCTTAGTACGGCTGTTACTTAAATATAAGTATGTATACGTATATACATATATGTATACAGACGTACAGTAGTATGTATATATATACATACATGCACACATATATATATATGTACGTATGGATTCACCGAACATTTATTATAATGCTCGGTGTGTTTCTAAACAAACATCCCGTATTAAGCCGTAGTGTCTAGCAACCATCGTTGCTCGTTTGTTCAACACTGACAAAGGAACGCAGTACTAGTTTCAAGCTTATTAGTTATCGTCAGCAACGTATACCTTCCTGCCAGATGATTGAACGTCTGAAAGTATATACTTTCCTTATGCATATTAACGGCTGAGCAGCCTAATTTGCATATCGGGTGGGTTAATCGGCCGGGTGCCGTTAATATATATATATATATATATAGTTATATATAACTATATATATATATATATATATATATATATAGTTATATATAACTATATATATATATATATATATATATATAGTTATATATAACTATATATATATATATATATATATATATATATAGTTATATATAACTATATATATATATATATATATATATATATAGTTATATATAACTATATATATATATATATATATATATATATATATATATATATATATATGTAAGTATGCATGTATACGCACATACATATATGTATACAGACGTACAGTAGCATGCATATATATATATATATATATATATACATATATATACATACAGGTACACATACGAAGAGTGAGAAATGAAATTTCGTTTTCATTTTATTACAACTCATCGTTTTCGGTGCGCCTGACCGATTTAACTCACTCGATATGCAAATTAGGCTGCTCAGCCGTTAATTTTCATAAGGAAAGTATATACTTTCGAACGTTCAACTATCTGGCAGATGGGTATACGGTGCTGATGATAGCTAACAAGCTTGAAACTAGTACATCGTTCCTGTGTCAGTGTTGAACAAAAAGGTGACGTGGTTGCCTTAACACCGTGCGGCATAAATTCAGGCTGTTCAGTTTGTTTACAAACGAACAAAGCGGGCGCCATAATAAGCGTCCGCTAAACTGATGCGTACATATATGTATGTGTACCTGTATGTATATATATATATATGCATGCTACTGTACGTCTGTATACATATATGTATGTACGTATACATGCATACTTACATTTAAGTAAGTGCCGTACTAAGAGTGAGAAATGAAATTTCGTTTTCATTTTATTACAACTTATATATGTATGTATATATATATATATACAAAATTAAGATAAATTCAATTAATTTAATCTAAATCAAAATTATGGGTGTCATGCCAGAAAGGCATGCGCCATATCCCCCGGAAAATAAGCTCTAAGATTCTAACGAGTAGGTCCGAGCATTTTATAATAACTAGAAATTGATTAACATATATATAAACGTGAATAATCACAGGAGATAATTTTTACAAGTGTGTAACCACACATAGCTAGGTAGGTAACTAACTAAAGTTGACCAGAACTTAAAAAATAGATACCTTATAATATGATTAATCTTCCCTGTATATATTCCATTAAAGAAATATATTTCACCAATTAATCAGATGGTAAACCACGGAAGTGGAGATTTTGGATTTTCAACAAGGATCATTCATGTTTATATATATGTTAATCAATTTCTAGTTATTATATATAACTATATATATATATATAACTATATATATATATGTATAACTATATATATATGTATAACTATATATATATGTATAACTATATATATATATATTGTTATACTTTGGGAAGGTCATGTTGCCAATAAGAAACACATGCACCAGTTGCTTTCACTTCAATTTATTATATATTTATAAATTTATAAATTTCTGGTTGGTTGGTTGGTTCCACAACCAGATAGTTGTTTATATATAGTCATAGTTCTTTCGTTACACTCTGTGACCTCTTCAGTGACTGGGGATTCCTTTCTTTGTTTCTGTGCCTCTCCTTTGAAACAAAATGGCGTAGGACAGAACAAAGGAGAGGCACAGAAACAAGAGGAATCAAATGCTGTGTGCAGGAGAGGCAGTTGCGTTGGTATGGACATGTGATGCGTATGAAGGATGACAGCTGCATAAAAAGGTGCAGAGCACTAGAAGTCAATGTAAACCGCAGAGTGGGGAGACCCAAGAAGACCTGGGATGAGGTGATAAAAGCCGACCTTACCCAATTACACCTCTCAAAGGCGATGACACACGACCGTGACCTCTGGCGTCACGCAGTAATACAGTACCCGACCTCCCATGGGTACAAGCTGAAGCATATAGACAATATGGCCCCACACCCTCCCACTGCAAAGTGGTCGTGAAGGTGCCACGGCAAAAAAGCACCCAGCCCACACTGTAAGGTGGACGTGTAGGCGCCACAGAAAAAGCACCCAGCACTCACTGTAAACGAGGTTGGTGTTAGGAAGGGCATCCAGCTGTAGAAATCAAGCCAAAATCAGTTCCTGTATGAACAAGGCGTGGTCATCCGACCAGACACTGCCCACAACAGGACAACCCGTCTAACCCATGCTAGCATGGAAGAATGGACGGAAAACGGTGATGATGATGATAACTATATATAACTATATATAACTATATATATATATATTATATAACTATATATATATATTATATATTATATATATAACTATATATATATATATATATATATATATGTATAACTATATATATATAACTATATATATATATGTATGTATAACTATATATATATAACTATATATATATATGTATGTATAACTATATATATATATATATGTATAACTATATATATATATATATATGTATAACTATATATATATATATATATGTATAACTATATATATATATATATATAACTATATATATATATATATATTATATATATGTATAACTATATATATATATATTATAAATGAGAGGTATAGAGATTGTTTTAGCAAGAAGCTAACGGCATTCTATAACATATATGCGACTACAACGTCAAGATGGGAAAAGTAGTTAACGTAAGATTTAGGAAAAATAATTCAAACTCATCTCAAAAGAGAATCAGGATATAAATTCATCCACAGAATTTAGTGAAATCAAGGGAAAAATCAATAGACCTTTAACTAATGATAAAATAAAGTTTGAAACAGTTATCCTTCAATTTGAAATAACATCAAATGCACTGTATAGTCTTCTATATATATATATATATATATATATATGTATAACTATATATATATGTATAACTATATATATATATATATATATATATATATATAACTATATATATATGTATAACTATATATATATATATATATATATATATATATATATATATATATATAACTATATATATATATATATATATATATATATGTATAACTATATATATATATATATATATATATATATGTATAACTATATATATATATATATATGTATAACTATAACTATATATATATATGTATAACTATAACTATATATATATATGTATAACTATATATATATATATAACTATAACTATATATATATATATATGTATAACTATATATATATATGTATAACTATATATATATATATATGTATAACTATATATATATATATAACTATATATATATATATATATATATATATATAACTATATATATATATATATATATATATATATATATATATATGTATAACTATATATATATATATATATATATATGTATAACTATATATATATATATAACTATATATATATATATATATATATGTACGTTATTCCGGGTTGAATCGGAGGTAACCACAGTAAGTAAGGTACTCAATACATAGCAGAGTATAAAAGTTATAATATAGAAGAGATTCTACAGGACTAGAACTGTTTCATTCTTTAGAAATCATCAGGAATCTGGGTATCAAAAAATAAAAATGGTATTTATAGGTCTCTACAAGTGGTAGGAGAGGGTGGGGAGTGGGGTGGGTGTAGGTCATTGGTTGATAGAAAAGGGAATTCATTAAAAGCTAATTCTACAAAGCTATAGTTTATTTTTATTAATTTATGTTTTTAGAGTATCAAAGGCAGACAGAATTCTATAAACAGGTTCCGGATGGCATACCATTCCTTGTCATTAAGTTTGGTTCTCTTAAGCTAACAGATGTCTATAAGATCAGTGGGGGGGGTCAGTCATGGTAGATAGAATTAAAGAAAAGGGAGATTCTTTAAAAGCTAAAATCATTAAGGTTCTACTAAGTGACAAAGGTTTAGAAAATTCATGATATGAAGGCTAAAAAACACTTGTGGATAGTGCAGTTGATAGTGCATGTTGATTTAAAACTGCACTATCCACAAGTGTTTTTTAGCCTTCATATCATGTTCTCCTGTTTTATCTGATGAAAACACAAATATTATTGCATGATGATGTTTGTTTTTGAAATGCGCATAATAAAATACATGGAACTCCTTTAACCATCTTTTGATCTTATATATTATATATAACTATATATATATATACAGAGAGCGAGAGATTGAGAGAGAGAGATGGCTTCTATATAAAAATGTATGTATATACTCAACTGGATTGAATACCTTAGTTACTGTGGTTCCAATTGAACATTTTCTTAATATATATATATATATATATATATATATATATATATATATATGTATAACAAAGAGGGTGTGGTAAGATACCAGGTGGATCATAACGCACCAGAGTATTCAATACTTAGGGTAGTAGAGTGGGTAATAGGATCTA
>OZ024761.1:977796-990296 GCA_964016885.1 Eledone cirrhosa
GGTTGACGTTGCTGTTATTTCTGCCTAATTAAGAGGGCAGCACCCTGAGCATTTTAAGGACCATGTAACTGGTGGGTGGTTAAGGGTAGGAAGTTACCCCTAAATACGAGACCTGGTCACAGATACTTTGCAAGAGAGTGAAACACCCTCGCTTAGAGCACCCCAAGTGTAAACATGACGGGTTAAATCTTTACCACTTCACTCTGGTGTAATGATGCGGAGGTGTGTTGTGTTGTAGTAGGTTAGTGGTGTACTGGAGGTGTGTTGTGGTGCAGTGGAGGTGTGTAGTGTTGTAGTAGTGCTGTGGTGGATTGGTGGTGTAATGGAGGTGTGGTGTGTTGTGGTAGATTGGTGGTGTAATGGAGGTATGGTGTGTTGTGGTAGATTGGTGGTGTAATGGAGGTGTGGTACTTTGTGGTAGATTGGTGGTGTACTGGCGGTGTGTTGTGTTGTGGTAGATTGGTGGTGTAATGGAGGTGTGTTGGGGTTCTAGTATTGTTATGGTAGATTGGTGGTGTAGTGGAGGTGTGTTGGGGTTCTAGTATTGTTGTGGTAGATTGGTGGTGTAGTGGAGGTGTGTTGGGGTTCTAGTATTGTTGTGGTAGATTGGTGGTGTAGTGGAGGTGTGTTGGGGTTCTAGTAGTGTTGTGGTAGATTGGTGGTGTAATGGAGGTGTGTTGGGGTTCTAGTATTGTTGTGGTAGATTGGTGGTGTAGTGGAGGTGTGTTGGGGTTCTAGTATTGTTGTGGTAGATTGGTGGTGTAGTGGAGGTGTGTTGGCGTTCTAGTAGTGTTGTGGTAGATTGGTGGTGTAATGGAGGTGTGTTGGGGTTCTAGTAGTGTTGTGGTAGATTGGTGGTGTAGTGGAGGTGTGTTGGGGTTCTAGTAGTGTTGTGGTAGATTGGTGGTGTAGTGGAGGTGTGTTGGGGTTCTAGTAGTGTTGTGGTAGATTGGTGGTGTAGTGGAGGTGTGTTGGTGTTCTAGTTGTGTTATGGTAGATTGGTGGTGTAGTGGAGGTGTGTTGGGGTTCTAGTAGTGTTATGGTAGATTGGTGGTGTAGTGGAGGTGTGTTGGGGTTCTAGTAGTGTTGTGGTAGATTGGTGGTGTAGTGGAGGTGTGTTGGTGTTCTAGTTGTGTTATGGTAGATTGGTGGTGTAGTGGAGGTGTGTTGGGGTTCTAGTAGTGTTGTGGTAGATTGGTGGTGTAGTGGAGGTGTGTTGGGGTTCTAGTAGTGTTGTGGTAGATTGGTGGTGTAGTGGAGGTGTGTTGGGGTTCTAGTAGTGTTATGGTAGATTGGTGGTGTAGTGGAGGTGTGTTGGGGTTCTAGTAGTGTTGTGGTAGATTGGTGGTGTAATGGAGGTGTGTTGGGGTTCTAGTATTGTTGTGGTAGATTGGTGGTGTAGTGGAGGTGTGTTGGGGTTCTAGTAGTGTTGTGGTAGATTGGTGGTGTAGTGGAGGTGTGTTGGCGTTCTAGTAGTGTTGTGGTAGATTGGTGGTGTAATGGAGGTGTGTTGGGGTTCTAGTATTGTTGTGGTAGATTGGTGGTGTAGTGGAGGTGTGTTGGGGTTCTAGTAGTGTTGTGGTAGATTGGTGGTGTAATGGAGGTGTGTTGGGGTTCTAGTATTGTTGTGGTAGATTGGTGGTGTAGTGGAGGTGTGTTGGGGTTCTAGTATTGTTGTGGTAGATTGGTGGTGTAGTGGAGGTGTGTTGGCGTTCTAGTAGTGTTGTGGTAGATTGGTGGTGTAATGGAGGTGTGTTGGGGTTCTAGTAGTGTTGTGGTAGATTGGTGGTGTAGTGGAGGTGTGTTGGGGTTCTAGTAGTGTTGTGGTAGATTGGTGGTGTAGTGGAGGTGTGTTGGGGTTCTAGTAGTGTTGTGGTAGATTGGTGGTGTAGTGGAGGTGTGTTGGTGTTCTAGTTGTGTTATGGTAGATTGGTGGTGTAGTGGAGGTGTGTTGGGGTTCTAGTAGTGTTATGGTAGATTGGTGGTGTAGTGGAGGTGTGTTGGGGTTCTAGTAGTGTTGTGGTAGATTGGTGGTGTAGTGGAGGTGTGTTGGTGTTCTAGTTGTGTTATGGTAGATTGGTGGTGTAGTGGAGGTGTGTTGGGGTTCTAGTAGTGTTGTGGTAGATTGGTGGTGTAGTGGAGGTGTGTTGGGGTTCTAGTAGTGTTGTGGTAGATTGGTGGTGTAGTGGAGGTGTGTTGGGGTTCTAGTAGTGTTATGGTAGATTGGTGGTGTAGTGGAGGTGTGTTGGGGTTCTAGTAGTGTTGTGGTAGATTGGTGGTGTAGTGGAGGTGTGTTGGTGTTCTAGTTGTGTTATGGTAGATTGGTGGTGTAGTGGAGGTGTGTTGGGGTTCTAGTAGTGTTGTGGTAGATTGGTGGTGTAGTGGAGGTGTGTTGGGGTTCTAGTAGTGTTGTGGTAGATTGGTGGTGTAGTGGAGGTGTGTTGGGGTTCTAGTAATGTTGTGGTAGATTGGTGGTGTAGTGGAGGTGTGTTGGGGTTCTAGTATTGTTGTGGTAGATTGGTGGTGTAGTGGAGGCGTGTTGGGGTTCTAGTAGTGTTGTGGTAGATTGGTGGTGTAGTGGAGGTGTGTTGGGGTTCTAGTAATGTTGTGGTAGATTGGTGGTGTAGTGGAGGTGTGTTGGGGTTCTAGTAGTGTTGTGATAGATTGGTGGTGTAGTGGAGGTGTGTTGGGGTTCTAGTATTGTTGTGGTAGATTGGTGGTGTAGTGGAGGTGTGTTGGGGTTCTAGTAGTGTTGTGATAGATTGGTGGTGTAGTGGAGGTGTGTTGGGGTTCTAGTATTGTTGTGGTAGATTGGTGGTGTAGTGGAGGTGTGTTGGGGTTCTAGTAGTGTTATGGTAGATTGGTGGTGTAGTGGAGGTGTGTTGGGGTTCTAGTAATGTTGTGGTAGATTGGTGGTGTAGTGGAGGTGTGTTGGGGTTCTAGTAGTGTTATGGTAGATTGGTGGTGTAGTGGAGGTGTGTTGGGGTTCTAGTAGTGTTGTGGTAGATTGGTGGTGTAGTGGAGGTGTGTTGGGGTTCTAGTAGTGTTATGGTAGATTGGTGGTGTAGTGGAGGTGTGTTGGGGTTCTAGTAGTGTTGTGGTAGATTGGTGGTGTAGTGGAGGTGTGTTGAGGTTCTAGTAGTGTTGTGGTAGATTGGTGTAGTGGAGGCGTGTAGGGGTTCTAGTAGTGTTATGGTAGATTGGTGGTGTAGTGGAGGTGTGTTGGGGTTCTAGTAGTGTTGTGGTAGATTGGTGGTGTAGTGGAGGTGTGTTGGGGTTCTAGTAGTGTTGTGGTAGATTGGTGGTGTAGTGGAGGTGTGTTGGGGTTCTAGTTGTGTTATGGTAGATTGGTGGTGTAGTGGAGGTGTGTTGGGGTTCTAGTAGTGTTGTGGTAGATTGGTGGTGTAGTGGAGGCGTGTTGGGGTTCTAGTAGTGTTATGGTAGATTGGTGGTGTAGTGGAGGTGTGTTGGGGTTCTAGTAGTGTTATGGTAGATTGGTGGTGTAGTGGAGGTGTGTTGGGGTTCTAGTAGTGTTGTGGTAGATTGGTGGTGTAGTGGGTGTGTTGGGGTTCTAGTTGTGTTATGGTAGATTGGTGGTGTAGTGGAGGTGTGTTGGGGTTCTAGTAGTGTTGTGGTAGATTGGTGGTGTAGTGGAGGTGTGTTGGGGTTCTAGTTGTGTTATGGTAGATTGGTGGTGTAGTGGAGGTGTGTTGGGGTTCTAGTTGTGTTATGGTAGATTGGTGGTGTAGTGGAGGTGTGTTGGGGTTCTAGTAGTGTTATGGTAGATTGGTGGTGTAGTGGAGGTGTGTTGGGGTTCTAGTAGTGTTGTGGTAGATTGGTGGTGTAGTGGAGGTGTGTTGGGGTTCTAGTTGTGTTATGGTAGATTGGTGGTGTAGTGGAGGTGTGTTGGGGTTCTAGTTGTGTTATGGTAGATTGGTGGTGTAGTGGAGGTGTGTTGGGGTTCTAGTAGTGTTGTGGTAGATTGGTGGTGTAGTGGACGTGTGTGGGGTTCTAGTAGTGTTGTGGTAGATTGGTGGTGTAGTGGAGGTGTGTTGGGGTTCTAGTAGTGTTGTGGTAGATTGGTGGTGTAGTGGACGTGTGTTGGGGTTCTAGTAGTGTTGTGGTAGATTGGTGGTGTAGTGGAGGTGTGTTGGGGTTCTAGTATTGTTGTGGTAGATTGGTGGTGTAGTGGAGGTGTGTTGGGGTTCTAGTATTGTTGTGATAGATTGGTGGTGTAGTGGAGGTGTGTTGGGGTTCTAGTAGTGTTGTGGTAGATTGGTGGTGTAGTGGAGGTGTGTTGGGGTTCTAGTATTGTTGTGGTAGATTGGTGGTGTAGTGGAGGTGTGTTGGGGTTCTAGTAGTGTTATGGTAGATTGGTGGTGTAGTGGAGGTGTGTTGGGGTTCTAGTAGTGTTATGGTAGATTGTTGGTGTAGTGGAGGTGTGTTGGGGTTCTAGTATTGTTGTGGTAGATTGGTGGTGTAGTGGAGGCGTGTTGGGGTTCTAGTAGTGTTGTGGTAGATTGGTGGTGTAGTGGAGGCGTGTTGGGGTTCTAGTAGTGTTATGGTAGATTGGTGGTGTAGTGGAGGTGTGTTGGGGTTCTAGTATT
Source organism: Eledone cirrhosa (assembly GCA_964016885.1). Classification (NCBI taxonomy): domain Eukaryota; kingdom Metazoa; phylum Mollusca; class Cephalopoda; order Octopoda; family Eledonidae; genus Eledone; species Eledone cirrhosa. Next base: position 982,404 of record OZ024761.1, read on the forward strand.
GTTGTGGTAGATTGGTGGTGTAGTGGAGGCGTGTTGGGGTTCTAGTAGTGTTGTGGTAGATTGGTGGTGTAGTGGAGGTGTGTTGGGGTTCTAGTATTGTTGTGGTAGATTGGTGGTGTAGTGGAGGCGTGTTGGGGTTCTAGTAGTGTTGTGGTAGATTGGTGGTGTAGTGGAGGCGTGTTGGGGTTCTAGTAGTGTTATGGTAGATTGGTGGTGTAGTGGAGGTGTGTTGGGGTTCTAGTAGTGTTGTGGTAGATTGGTGGTGTAGTGGAGGTGTGTTGGGGTTCTAGTAGTGTTGTGGTAGATTGGTGGTGTAGTGGAGGTGTGTTGGGGTTCTAGTAGTGTTGTGGTAGATTGGTGGTGTAGTGGAGGTGTGTTGGGGTTCTAGTTGTGTTATGGTAGATTGGTGGTGTAGTGGAGGTGTGTTGGGGTTCTAGTAGTGTTGTGGTAGATTGGTGGTGTAGTGGACGTGTGTTGGGGTTCTAGTAGTGTTGTGGTAGATTGGTGGTGTAGTGGAGGTGTGTTGGGGTTCTAGTTGTGTTATGGTAGATTGGTGGTGTAGTGGAGGTGTGTTGGGGTTCTAGTATTGTTGTGGTAGATTGGTGGTGTAGTGGAGGTGTGTTGGGGTTCTAGTATTGTTGTGGTAGATTGGTGGTGTAGTGGAGGTGTGTTGGGGTTCTAGTTGTGTTATGGTAGATTGGTGGTGTAGTGGAGGTGTGTTGGGGTTCTAGTAGTGTTGTGATAGATTGGTGGTGTAGTGGAGGTGTGTTGGGGTTCTAGTATTGTTGTGGTAGATTGGTGGTGTAGTGGAGGCGTGTTGGGGTTCTAGTAGTGTTGTGGTAGATTGGTGGTGTAGTGGAGGTGTGTTGGGGTTCTAGTAGTGTTATGGTAGATTGGTGGTGTAGTGGAGGTGTGTTGGGGTTCTAGTTGTGTTATGGTAGATTGGTGGTGTAGTGGAGGCGTGTTGGGGTTCTAGTATTGTTGTGGTAGATTGGTGGTGTAGTGGAGGTGTGTTGGGGTTCTAGTATTGTTGTGGTAGATTGGTGGTGTAGTGGAGGTGTGTTGGGGTTCTAGTATTGTTGTGGTAGATTGGTGGTGTAGTGGAGGTGTGTTGGGGTTCTAGTATTGTTGTGGTAGATTGGTGGTGTAGTGGAGGTGTGTTGGGGTTCTAGTTGTGTTGTGGTAGATTGGTGGTGTAGTGGAGGTGTGTTGGGGTTCTAGTAGTGTTGTGGTAGATTGGTGGTGTAGTGGAGGTGTGTTGGGGTTCTAGTTGTGTTATGGTAGATTGGTGGTGTAGTGGCGGTGTGTTGGGGTTCTAGTAGTGTTGTGGTAGATTGGTGGTGTAGTGGAGGTGTGTTGGGGTTCTAGTAGTGTTGTGGTAGATTGGTGGTGTAGTGGAGGTGTGTTGGGGTTCTAGTATTGTTGTGGTAGATTGGTGGTGTAGTGGACGTGTGTTGGGGTTCTAGTAGTGTTATGGTAGATTGGTGGTGTAGTGGAGGTGTGTTGGGGTTCTAGTAGTGTTGTGGTAGATTGGTGGTGTAGTGGAGGTGTGTTGAGGTTCTAGTAGTGTTGTGGTAGATTGGTGTAGTGGAGGTGTGTTGGGGTTCTAGTAGTGTTGTGGTAGATTGGTGGTGTAGTGGAGGTGTGTTGGGGTTCTAGTAGTGTTGTGGTAGATTGGTGGTGTAGTGGAGGTGTGTTGGGGTTCTAGTAGTGTTGTGGTAGATTGGTGGTGTAGTGGAGGTGTGTTGGGGTTCTAGTAGTGTTGTGGTAGATTGGTGGTGTAGTGGACGTGTGTTGGGGTTCTAGTAGTGTTATGGTAGATTGGTGGTGTAGTGGAGGTGTGTTGGGGTTCTAGTATTGTTGTGGTAGATTGGTGGTGTAGTGGAGGTGTGTTGGGGTTCTAGTAGTGTTATGGTAGATTGGTGGTGTAGTGGAGGCGTGTTGGGGTTCTAGTAGTGTTGTGGTAGATTGGTGGTGTAGTGGACGTGTGTTGGGGTTCTAGTAGTGTTATGGTAGATTGGTGGTGTAGTGGAGGTGTGTTGGGGTTCTAGTAGTGTTGTGGTAGATTGGTGGTGTAGTGGAGGTGTGTTGGGGTTCTAGTAGTGTTATGGTAGATTGGTGGTGTAGTGGAGGCGTGTTGGGGTTCTAGTAGTGTTGTGGTAGATTGGTGGTGTAGTGGACGTGTGTTGGGGTTCTAGTATTGTTGTGGTAGATTGGTGGTGTAGTGGAGGTGTGTTGGGGTTCTAGTAATGTTGTGGTAGATTGGTGGTGTAGTGGAGGTGTGTTGGGGTTCTAGTAGTGTTGTGGTAGATTGGTGGTGTAGTGGACGTGTGTTGGGGTTCTAGTAGTGTTATGGTAGATTGGTGGTGTAGTGGAGGTGTGTTGGGGTTCTAGTAGTGTTGTGGTAGATTGGTGGTGTAGTGGAGGTGTGTTGGGGTTCTAGTAGTGTTGTGGTAGATTGGTGGTGTAGTGGACGTGTGTTGGGGTTCTAGTAGTGTTATGGTAGATTGGTGGTGTAGTGGAGGCGTGTTGGGGTTCTAGTAGTGTTGTGGTAGATTGGTGGTGTAGTGGACGTGTGTTGGGGTTCTAGTATTGTTGTGGTAGATTGGTGGTGTAGTGGAGGTGTGTTGGGGTTCTAGTAGTGTTGTGGTAGATTGGTGGTGTAGTGGAGGTGTGTTGGGGTTCTAGTAGTGTTGTGGTAGATTGGTGGTGTAGTGGAGGCGTGTTGGGGTTCTAGTAGTGTTGTGGTAGATTGGTGGTGTAGTGGAGGTGTGTTGGGGTTCTAGTAGTGTTGTGGTAGATTGGTGGTGTAGTGGAGGTGTGTTGTGGTGTAGTGGAGGTGTGTTGTGGTGTAGTGGAGATGTGTTGTAGTGTCGTGGAGGTGTGTTGTAGTGTCGTGGAGGTGTGTTGTAGTGTCGTGGAGGTGTGTTGTGGTGTAGTGGAGGTGTGTTGTGGTGTAGTGGAGGTGTGTTGTAGTGTCGTGGAGGTGTGTTGTAGTGTCGTGGAGGTGTGTTGTGGTGTAGTGGAGGTGTGTTGTGGTGTAGTAGTGTTCAAGTGAGAGTAATGGAGTGGTGTAGATTATAGCAGAGCTGTGATGTAGTGGAGTGGTGGTGGTTTAGAGTATTGTAGAGCTCTGATGTAGTGGAGTGGAGATGTAGAGATGTGATGTAGGGGAGTATTGGTGTTGTGGAGTAGTGGAGTGCTGGTGGAGTGTTTTACGGTAGAGTGGTGTAGTGGTGGTGTTGTAGTGAAGTGAAGCAGTGTTGGTGTAGTGTAGTGTTGTGATGTAGTGTAGTGGTGTAGAGTTTGTGCCAGAGTGAGGATGCTGTGTGTGATGGTGGTGGTGGTGGTGGTGGTGGTGGTGGTGGTGGTACGGTGTTTATGTGAGGGTTAGGGTGCCGTGTGTGCATGATGGTAGTGGTGTGGGTGTAGCGATGTGGGTGTGATGGTGAGGGTGCTCTGTGTCTGTGGTGGTAGTGATGGTGCGGTGTTAGGGTGAGGGTGCTGTGTGTGATAGTGGTGTGGTGTTTGTGTAACGATGAGGATGCTGTGTGATGGTGGTGGTGGTGCGGTATATGTGTGGTGGTGAGGGGTCTGTCTCTGTGGTGTAATGATACTGAGTGTGTATGTGTATGGTGGAGCGATGTGAGAATGCTGTCTGTCTGTGTGTATATGATGTTTTAATAAGTGTGATGAGACTGTGTGCGTGATGGTAGTACTGGTGATTGTATGAATGTAATAGTGCTGTCTGTGTGTGTGTGTGGCGTTTCAGTGTGTAAATGTTATAGTATAGTGTGATATCTCAGTCAGTGTATGTATATGTGTGATGTTTGAATGAATGTAATGAGACTATGTGTGTGATGGTAGTGGTGGTGATTGTATAAATGTAATAGTGTGTGTGTGTTTGTGTGTGTGTGTGGTGTTTCAGTGTGTAAATGTTATAGTAGTGTGGTATCTCAGTCACTGTAATGTTGCTGTGTGTGTGTGTGTGAGCCTGTGAGGTGTGGTGTTTCAGTTAGTGTACTAGTAGCTCTATAGTAGTATAGTATACTACGCTGTGCTGTGCTGTGACGTATAAGAGTAACGAAGCGAAGGTGTGGAGTGGAATGGCGAGTGTAGTGTAGTGGAATGGTTACTGTGTGTTACTTACTCGTTGAGTGTAGAAGTGAGTGAAAGCATGAGTGTGTATACGAGTGTAGACGACCATGAATGAATATCTATCATTACCAGCAATAAAAATATTAACAATAATAAAAAATATTTCTTTTTAGTTTGCCACACGGGCATCGGATAAAATCGACAGTATAAAGACGAGTCACATTAAGATGAGGGTTTATATAGAAATGAGAAAAGGGGGGTAGCCTGTATACATAGTATATATACATGTATATTTCCTGGTAATTTCTTCTTGCAGATATATATATGTATATATAATATATATTATTTCAGTGGAATATAATTCTGGATGGATACAATATTTTGTATACATGTTTGTCTGTATAGAATGTATGTATATATGTTTATGTAATGTGTATGTACGTATGTGTATATACACACACCTATATATGTATATATATATATATATATATATATATATATATATATATAAGTACAGATTAAAGTTTAAGCAAAGAATCGCTGCTTTCACCCTTAACGGGATCTTATATATAATCCTTATCGAGCCCTCTTCGAATTTTAGTCTTCACATTTATCATTACTATATAAATATATATATATATATATAGAGAGAGAGAGAGATAGATAGATAGATAGATATAGCGAGAGAGAGAGAGAGAGTGAGAGAGAGTGAGAGAGAGAGTGGCAAAGACCCTTAAAGGCGGAAAAAGGTTGCCATCAAAAAGCTGTCATCGGTCGCTACAAGGAATCGAACCCCCGTATCTCCCAGATGTATGTATAAATATACAAGTTGGGTATAAATATACAGTATATAATCATATATAATAATAATTGTTTCTACTTTTGGCACAAGGCCAGCAAATACCCAGTACATTACTGGTACTTTATTTTATCGATATAATAATAATGATGAATAATAGTCACGATTATCTTTATTAATCGGTAAAGATACCAAGACCCTCTCAGGAATAGAGATCAACTTTGCCTTTCAACCCTTCCGAGGTCGATGGCCGATAAAATAAAGTACCGGTTATGTACTGGTTCGTTATAATCGACTTTCATTTCCATTCCTCCTCCTCAAATTGCTGGCCTTGTGCCGAATTAGAGAAAATAAAAAAAAAAATGTAAAGAGATAAATGAGAGGAAGAGAAAAAAAACATGGAGCGACCAAGAATAAGAATATATGGGGAAAAAATGACTTACTTGAAGTTCTGCTCTCTCCACCTCCCACTGAGAACGTTCCATTTCGAATCTTGCCCATTCCGTTTGTAAGAAATGTAAAATCCCCGGCATAGAATACTGAGGCCGTTGGCTCGATTCATCAGCTTGTTGTTTGGTAACCATTCCAGCAGCACCAAGTCCACCAACAACACCACTACTACTACTACTACTACAACCACCAACACCAACACCACTGTAGCTACTACTACTACTACTGCTGTTGTTGTTGTTGTTGTGGACGGCGGAAAAGATGACTGGACTAGCGCTACCGCCGTTGATGATGTTGATGTTGTTGTTGTTGTTGTTGTTACTGCTGCTGCTGATGTTGCTGCTGTTGTTGTTGTTGTTGTTAATGATGAGACTACTACCACCTCCTACTACCTGGCCACCACCACCAACATCAATAATACTACCACTGCTGCTGCTTCCTTCTCCTCCGTGTTGTGATCCGAGGCCGTCTTCAATCATTTTACCATGACCGCCGCCATTGCACTGGCTTTGCTTTCCTATCCTTCCTGCTACTTAACTCTCGGGCAGCTTTACTTCACGATGACGTCACTATCTCTCTATGTGCGTGTGCTTAGTGTGTTCGTTTAGCTATATATATACATATATATATGTATATAAAACATATATATAGTTACTGTACATGTGTTTGTGTGTATGTGTTGTTATAGTATTTCGTGACTCTGCATGTCTACCTCTTCTCTCTATATCTCTCTCTATATCTCTCTCTCTTTCTGTTTGTCTGTGTACGCGCGCTTACGTATGTCAGTGTGTGTGTGCGCGCGCGCGTATACACTCATAGGATATGTATTTATGACTGTAGTTGTCTCCCCCTTAGTTTCTCCCACTCGCTTTGTATTTCCCCTGTTTCCTTTTCTCTTCTCTCTTTCTCTTTATATATATATATATATATGTCTGCTTACGATTGTGTAGTTGTCTCCCCCTGCCTGTGTCTCTCTGTCACTTTCTTTCTTTCTCTTTTTGCGTATGCATGTATGTGTATACGTTGTAATAAAGATGTTTATGACTGAAGTTGTCTCCCCCTGTTTCTCTCTCTCCCCCCTCTCTCTCTCGCTCTCTCTCAAACTCTCTTTTAATCTTTATCTTTCTTTCTTGCGTTAGTATATATGTATGTGTGTGCGCGTGCGTATTCGTAGTTATATAAGATTATGTGCTTGTAACTATAGTTTCTCTCTCTCTCTCTCTATATATATATATATATAAATGAAAAGTATAGAAATTATTGTAGCAAGAAGCCAACAGTATTCCATATATATATATATATATATATATATATATATATATATATATTTATTTATTTATATATTTATTTATTTATATATATCTTTGTGTCTGTACGTATGTGCACTAATGTGTGTATGTGCGTGAGCGCGTATGTGTGTAATATAGGATATGTATCTCTGACTATGTAGTTATCTCCCCGTTTCTCTCAGTGTGTATGTGTGTGCGCGTTTCGTTTAGTTGTTTAGCCCTAGGCCTGCTCAGGTTAAACAAGCCTCTGCTCAGAAGGCGTTCCCACACGACCATTCAGTCATTTTGTATATCAGAAACTACATTTTTTTTCAATGTGTCCTATTTTTTTTAAGACACCTGGGCATATTTAGGAGAAATTCTACTGCTATTTCTAGCTGATTGAATGACTGAACAAAAGCTTCCTAATTTGTCTCTCGTTTTCTTTCTTTGTATGCCTTTAAAACAAAATAATTCTACCTGTACCGTTGGTTATTTATTTACTATAGATAGATGTCTTTATATATATATATATATATATTTATATATATATATATATATATATATATATATTTATATATATATATATATATATTTATATATATATATATATATATATATATATATATATATATATATATATATATATATTATTCAAATTGTTAACAAATGAAAAATATTCGCATAATCAAAATATATACTTTATTATATATATTTCAAAGGTACTGTGGTGTTTTTTTCAGTACGTCCTCATCAGACAAAATATATGAAATTCATATATTTTGTCTGATGAGGACGTACTGAAAAAAGCAGCACAGTACCTTTGAAATATATATAATAAAGTATATATTTTGATTCCTCAAATTGTCTTTTCACCACCCACCCCCTCATTCTCTATGTAGTGTATATATGTTGAACTATTTCTGTTTATATCCTATTTCTTTCCTGTATATTTGTATGTGAACGCAGTATGTGATTACAAATTTATATATATATGTGTAAATATATTTATATAAATGTGTATGTGTACGTATATATATAATATATACATATATATATATATATATATATATATATATATATATATATATATATATATATATATATGTATGTATTTGCGTATGCTCTTGTAGCTTTGTGAATGTGTGTCACACTTGTAGCTGTTTGTGTATGTGTGAGTTAAACTAGATGACTTTATCAGTGTGTATGTGTATGTGTGTATGTGCGTATTTGATTCAAACTATGTATATATATCAAAATGTGTGTATTATGCAAAAT
>OZ024761.1:995296-1095296 GCA_964016885.1 Eledone cirrhosa
TTCCCTCGTCCCCTAGTGGTTGCTATGACTCTTGTCTTCCTTGTGTTGACCTCATCAGTCTTTGGAGCGTATCTGTCTGTTGCTATCAGTACAATATCATCAACATAATGACGGTTGTTGAGATTCTTCACTACAAGTTGAAGCACATGGTTGACATGAGACATTCCTACTACCAGTGCCGGATTTAGGACAAATGAGGCCCTGTGCTAGTTAAATTATGAGGCCCCGTAGTTGGGCCCTGAATGAGGTAGGCCCGGTTTTAAAAGATTTGGCAGGAAGATGGGGCTATCCGCGTTTGAAAATGTTTGGGAAACCCTAGATTAGAGCTATGTTATAATTGTCTGCACATTCTGCAGTTCCTAATATCTTTTGAATGGGCACTAACCACATACTCATAATATCGGAGCTTTGATCTTTCAATTCAAAGAAGTAGCAACTTTACCTGGAGCGGCTCTCGGATTTCTGAACCCACGCACCCTGTTGAGTAACGTTACTCCTAAGAGCTGTTCGAAAAATATATTACAGTCTCCATCCAATGCTGCAAGAGCTGGCAATGGGCCTGCGATCTGTCCTGGGATAGAAGCAGAAAGGTTACGTATCCCGAGACATCAGAGGGGGTCCAGAAGGGAGCAAACTCTTAGCAGACTCTGCTCTTATTTTCCTGCGACTCATCCGTGTTTCTATTTTTTCTTTTTTTTTTCATGCACACTAACGCCACCCATCTATTAAAACATGCTTGTTTTGATTCTTTTTAACCTTCGTAGATTCTCTGCGAAGTTGACCTCGGCAGGATTTGAACTGTGAAAGCAGGGACCGAAACGAATACCACAAAGCATTCTATCCGACGTTCTAATGGCTTTGTCAATTTGCCACCATAAAAAGTACCAGTCAAGTACCGGGGTCGATTCTTCTTTTATCTCTTTCTCACTCTCTATCTTTCTCTGGAAGAAATCTGCTGTATTCAGACCTGGGAAGGATTGGGCACCGCCAGGTTTTAAAATGTCCTAGTAACGTTGTATGTCAATACGGTGCTCCTAGGACACCCTAAAGTTATGGAACCATGCATGCAGATTCTGTATATTCAATGCCCATGTCTCACTATCATACACCATTGCAACTCGAAGAAATAATTGGACTTTAACAATATTTTTACAAAAAGATCATTCGGTTTTTGCGACCCTTTGGGACCCCTCCTGTTCGCCCTTGGTATTGACCACATCGCCCGGAGTATCACGGCCCATCTCAACGTTTGGTATCTGGATGATGCTACGTTGGGCGGGCCCGTACGGACGGTCTGCCAAGACCTTCAATCGGTGATTCCTGCCCTGGCGGGAATCGGCCTCCAGGTCAACTCGGCCAAGTCGGAGGTGGTGAACGTCAGCCTCCATGCTGCGAGCTTTGCAGCCTCCGTCTTGGACGTGCGGTCCATTCTCCGCCAGGTTCAGGTGACCCCCAACGAGGATGTCCTCATCCTCGGGTCACCGATCCACCCGCCGGCTATCAGTTCCACCATCAGGTCCAGGCTTCAACAGCTCCAGACTCTCACGAACCGACTGGGCTTGATTGACGGCCACCCAGCTCTCTTTCTGCTGAGGAACTGCTTCGCCATGCCGAAGCTCCTCTATACACTCCGCAGCGCTCCATGCTACACCCAGACATCTCTCCTCGCTGACCTCGATACTTGTAGCCGAGCAGCAGCCGAGGAGATATGCAACGTCAAGTTTGACGAGATAGGGTGGCAACAGGCCACTTTACCGGTCAGGTATGGCGGCCTTGGCCTCCGGTCCCCGATCTCACTGGCTTTGCCGGCGTATCTTTCGTCGGTAACCTCGTGCCGCGTCCTCCTCAGCAGGGTTCTTCAAAACACAACAGAACCCTCTGTGTTCAGAGAACGTGAGGCCGCCTGTGAGACGTGGGACCGGCTGGGACTTAACCCAGTAGTCGTCCCTCCTCCTTCTCCCCCTGTTGACGTCAAGTCTCCCCAACGCACTTGGGATGCCATCCAGTGCAGCCTGGCCTCAGACAGGCTCACGCGCCAGCTCGACCAGAACCGCCTTGCTTGTTTTCGTGCGGCCTCCAAACCCCACAGTGGTGCCTGGCTCCATGCCCTGCCCTCCTTCTCCACTGGCACGCAGCTAGACAACCATAGCCTGCGAATCGGCGTTTCCTTGAGGCTCGGCCTCCAGATCTACCAGCCACACCAATATCGCTGCGGTTCCACCGTGGACTCTCGGCCTCCACCCGCTTTCCACGCCATGCTGCCCTCAACGAGGTCATTAAGCATGGCTTGGACGCTGCAGGCTTCCCTTCCCAGCTCGAGCCGGTGGGGCTTTCTGACACTTTCTGCAGCCGCAACCTGGTGCAGTCTGCGACTGACACAGGTTCTGCTGCACGTCGGGCTGGGGGGGGGGGGCAAACTCCTTAAATACCGGTCGCTCTCCGACAGGTTTGCGGTCGTTCCCCTGGCAGTGGAGACTTCTGGTGTCCTCGGCCCCAGGGCTACCTCCTTACTCACCACCATAGGCGCTGAGCTGGCCAGCCGCAGGTGTGAGCCCCGCGAGTTGGAGTGGCTTTTCCAGCGCGTCTCCCTTGCCGTCCTCCGGGGAAACGCCTTCTCCATTCTGTCCGCCGGGGCTGTGGGTGGGCCCCATCGCGAACCAATACATTAGTTAAATACCATTCTTTCATCTGATACAACACAATAAAGACTAAAGTGTTTAAAAGAAAAAAAAAAAAATTGATGTTGAAGTAAAAAAAAAAAAAAAAAAGTATATCCCCTACATATGATAGTGCTCAGCCTTTTGATATTTCACCACTCATTTATATCCATCTAAAGTGATTTTATAGGCGAAAATACTTAGCGTCAGACACCAACTCTCTGGTTTGCAGCACAGAGTTGTGGCCCTTTACGTTCTGAGTTCAAATCCCGCCGAGGTTAACTTTATCTTTCATCCTTACGGGGATTGCTGGCCTTGTGCCAAAAACAATTTTCGGACAAAATGCTTTGCTGTATTTAGTTACGACTTTCTACGTTCTGAATTTAAATCCCGCTGAGGTTAGCTTTGCCTATCATCTTTGCGGGGGTCGATAAAAAAAGGTAATGCCCTGGGGTCGATTTAATCGACTTTCCCTTCCCCCCAAAAAAATTGCCGGCTTTGTGCCTAAACCAGAAACCATTATCGGTCATTTTATATACTTAAAATGAAAAATCCACGTAAAAGAAAGAAAGAAACAAACGAAAATGATTATCACTTGAGGAAGTAATATGCGAAACCGGACTCCTTCCGTCAACATCTGTACCATATTTCAGTTTCCTCATGACTTCCAGAACGACTGATCATGTCTGAAATAGTCGAAACTAAGTGATAGCTAGCGTTAGTACCCCGCCCCTCTTTTCCTTACTAATTTTATCTTCCTTTCTTCTCTTCATCTTTTACTTCACTCTATCTTTTCCTTATTTCTCTCTCTCTCTCCATCTTTTTTTCACTTTATCTTCTCCACCTCTCTTTCTCTCGTTTCTTTTTCCGGTTATTTCTTTATGTCTTTTCGTCTTTATATTCCCAATCATTGATTTGACTATAGCTCTCTCTTTCTATCTATCTACTTTAGTCTAGTCACTTACATTCACTGTCCCCCTCTCTCTCTGTCCCTCTCTATTTAGGGATTGGCAGTATCGGTAGAGAGTCGGACGCCATGCTTTCCAGCATAGTTATGTCCCTTTACGATCTGAGTTCAAATCCCGCCGAGGTTGACTTTGCCTTTCATCCTTACGGGGTCGATAAAATAAAGTACCAGTAATGCACTGGGTAATTGCTGGCCTTGTGCCTAAAGTAGAAACAATTATATCTCTATCTAGCTAGCTTAGTCACTTATATTCACTACCTCTCTCTCTACCTAGCTTACTCCCTCACTTATATTCACTACCCCTCTCACTACCTAGCTTACTCCCTCACTTATATTCACTGCCCCTCTCTCTATTTAGCTTACTCCCTCACATTCAATTCCCTCTCTCGACCCTGTTTACTCCCTCACATTGATTTTCCCCCTCTCTCTCTACCTTGCTCACTTCCTCCCTAACATTCACTACCCTTCTCTCTCTAGCTAGCTTACTCACTCACACTACGTAGCTCTCACCACTCCCTCTTCGCCTCAACATTAAATGGTGGGGATAGGAGCAAAAAATAAACAAACCAAAAACATATGACGGGTGGAAGAATTTGTGTCTTTGTTTAATCTTCGCTCTCTTTTGTAAACAATCGAAGGGTAACATTTGGAAGACTCGAATCTCGATAACAAGAACAGCTCTTCCTCTCTATGTGTCTATCTACCTGTCTCTCTATCTATGTATAGATATATGTGATCAAAGGTTGAAGAATAAGGGTTGCAATTATTCAGGACGATACACAGGTAAATTCATATATAATTTATGGAACTACGGAGTCTGATTTATAAGAATTTTTCACATCTCTTGCTTTAACCATTTCTGACCGTCATTACACGCACACACATATATCATTAATATATGTGTGTGCGTGTACTTTTCTCTGTGTGTGTATATATATATATATATATATATATATACACACACACACAATTTTTCGTAGATGATAATTTAACGTTTTCCAGCAAGAGTTATCTTTGCTTTAATCCTATTTCCGCTTTTGGTAAATAATTTTCGGATTTGCCAATTTGCTCGCTTTAACTTTAAATTTCTTGGTTGTTTCTATTTAATAAAGGATATTTTAAAATTATATTAAAGAATATTTCAATATTTTCACACCAATCAACATTTCTTTTGTAAAGATTTTTGACACAATTGGCGAACACTGGTCGCAAGAATTCGGCGTTCTTGATTCGTAAGTATGGAAGGATATTAGAAATATAAATCAGATAGTAGTAAATAACTTCGTTATGGGGGAAAATTGCTTCGTTCATAAATATATTTATTATTAAAAATGTATTGAAGATTGTCAATACTTTTATTGTGTAAAGATGAAATTTTCAAAAAATTACTTTCGTTCTTTAATTTTTTTAATTACAGGTGTGGCGATTAGATTTGTGAATAATCAAGGTAATGCAAACGAAAAAAATCAGGTAGTTAGATATCATTAGGAAATATGAATTAAAATACATAATCAGCCGTTCGACTAAATATTTAGACACCACAGGAACTGTAATTTTACTTTCTCAATTAGATATTTGTCTTATACCCATCCATAGTTACGATTTATTAACGCCAATTCTACTACCTTAAGGTTTAGCATTCGTGCCCTATTTTCTGTATTTCAAATTTGTTTAGACACCCATCATTCCTAGCTAGCTAAAAGTGTGATCATACTCTTTGCTGTTGCTTTTTCATGTAAAATGCTGGTGCCAAAATAAGAAGTACCCAGCTGACGCAGTAAAGTGGTAGTGTTAGTGTCACGATAAGAAGCACTCAGTCCACACAGCAACATGGTAGTGCTGGTGTCTCGATAAGAAACACCCAGTCCACCCTGCAAAGTGGCAGTGCTTAAGCACAGGGCCTCGTTGGCCAGGGGGAAGCCCATCTTCCTGATGACTGCCTGTGTTGTTCTACCAGGCCTACCTCCTTCAGGGACCAACTAAGGGGCCTCATAACTTAACTAGCACAGGGCCTCATTTGTCCTGAATCCTGCACTGTTTCTGACTGGTCTTCTTCAGAACCTCAAAGTATTTCAGACCTCTGACACCTGAACTCCTTTACAAAGCTCAGGTGTGATTCGCAATGGAATACTGCTACCACAACTTGGACATTGCTGCTGCCACACTCACAGAGTTTCAAGACCACATCCAGAGAATAAACACTTAGCTAACTGGCATAAAGGTGAGAAGGACATCCAGCTGTAGAAACCATGCCAACATTGGAATATACAAAGGAAGGAGCTCTCTCTGATCTCTCAAAAAAGGCAGTAATTCTGATATACAAAGGAAAGGGCTCTCTTTGATCTTTCAAAGAGGGTAGTAGTTCTGATAAACAAGGGAAGGGTCCCTCTCTGATCTCTCAAAGAGGGCAGTAATTCTGATAAGAACTGATTCAGAATCAGCCCCGGAAAGATGAAAGATAAATATGGCAGATTTGAACTCAGAACATAGGAAGTCATAACTAAATGCCACAAAGCAATCTAACACCCTTGGTAGATGTAAATAGCTGCTTTTGATTTAGGCACATCATCATCATCATTTTACGTCCGCTTTTCCCTGCTTGCAAGGGTGGGACGGGTCTTATTCAGCACAGCATCTCTCCACTTGTCACGGTCCCTCGTCATCTCCACCGTGAGCTTCAATGATCTGAGGTCTGTTCTCACCACCTCCGCCCATGTTTTTCGTGGTCTACCTCTACCGCGTCTTCCTTCAACTGGCAATTCCTGGCACTTCTTCACCCATCGGTCATCCTCCATGCGCATCACATGTCCATACCACCTCAGTCTCCTCTCCTGTACACTACATTCTATCCCTCTCAGACACAGTTTCTCTCTCAACACTGGGTCGTTCACGCACATTTACACTGCACATCCAACGGAGCATTCCTCATTTCTCTCCAGCCGTCGCATATCCTCTGCAGTTGCTGCCCATGTCTCACTACCATGCAGCATCGCACTCCTCCTCACACAGGCATCATACAACCGCCCTTTCGTACGCAGGGAGAAACCCTTCTTCGTCAACAGAGGAAGCAGCTCCCTAAACTTCTTCCAACCCGTCCTTATTCTAGATACTATGGCCTCGGAACACCCTCCTCCCATGCTAATCTGATCTCCTAGGTACCGGAAGCTATCCACCACTTCTATAGCGCCCTCTTGCATTTGAAAAATGTGTCTATCAATGCGACTTCTACTGTCTAATTTCCCTGTACATCTACTGCATACATATTTCTCCCTACCTGTTAGTTTGCCTGCTATCCCGCTACATCTCTTGTGTACCCAGGATCTGCATTGTGTGCATTTTATAGAATTTATGCCAGTTCCTTTTCTGCATATCGAACATGGCCATTTCCCTGATGGAATCAGGGTTTTGTCCTCTTTTCTACTCATCAACACTTTTGTCTTAGCTAGATTCACTCTCAGTCCTCTTGCTTCCAACTGCTGTTTCCATAGCCAGAATTTATTCTCTAGCTCCTCTACTGATTCTGCTATAAGAACCAGATCGTCAGCATAGAGAAGTTCCCATGGACAGCCAGTCTTAAACTCCTCTGTTATGGCTTGGAGGACTATAATGAACAAGAGCGGGCTGAGGACCGAACCCTGATGTACTCCTACTTGTATCTGGAATTCCTCACTAAACTTCATTCCTACCATGACTTTACTGAGAGTACCTCTGTACAAAGTTTGCACTGTCCTCACAAGCCATTCCTCAACACCTAGCTTCCTTAGGGACCACCAGATGACAGATCGGGGTACCCTATCAAAGGCCTTCTCTAGGTCAACAAAGGCTAAGTATAGTGGCTTATTCTTCTCTAAGAACCTCTCTTGCAATTGTCTCACCAAGAAGAGGGCATCTGTTGTACTCTTCCCAGGCACAAAACCAAACTGCATCTCATCTAGTTTGACCCTTTCTCTAATTAGTTGTGCTAAAATCCTTTCTGCCTATTTCATAACCTGATCTATCAGTTTTATACCCCTATAATTGCTCCTCTCCAAAGCATCCCCTTTACCTTTGTAGCAATTTATGAGAATACTGCTGCACCAGTCTTTGGGTATGACACCAGCATATATAGCCTGATTGATGATGCGTGCAACCAGTTTAGTGCCTACGTCCCCTGATGCCTTCAGCATCTCAGCAGCTATTCCCGATGGTCCGGCAGCCTTACCATTTTTCATTTCCCTAATCGCCTCTTGGACCCTATATTCGTCAATCTCAATAGCTGGTCCCTCTGTCGGGTCTACCAAGGGTAATTTCTCACAGGGCTGACAATTTTGTGGGGAGGGAAAAGTCAATTGAATCGACCTCAGTGTATTACTGGTACTTCATTTTATCGATCCTGTAAGGATGAAAGGCAAAGCTAACCTAGATGGGAGTTGAAGTACTTAGAATGTAAAAGGACGTAACCATATAATAATAATAATAATAATAATAATGAAATTATTGTGTACAGTGCTCAGGTGCACTACAACTCATCAAAGGTGCATGTATAGTACATAGAATAATGTACAAATGTCAGGAAAATAAACAGTGTATGAGTCATGATATAATAACAATAACAATAATGAAATATTGTGCACAGTGCCCAGGTGCACCACAACCCATCAAAAAAGTGCATGTACAGTACATAGGGCAATGCACAAACATCAGTAAAATGAACAGTGCACACATGTGTGCATGTGTATGGAAGGGGCACATCAGGTGTAGTTTTGGCGTATTTCGGGAAGTATGAGTGTCTTAAAGGATGCAGTGTCTCGGCAGCTAACAATTGACGCAGGCAGTTTGTTCCATGCTTCAGCAACTCTGAGCGTGAAAAAATGTCTGCGAAAGTCATGGGAGCTGTGCTGTTTTCTTATCTTGTAGGCATGTCCACGTGTGTTAGACACATGCAAAGCATGTACGTCCGACGCTCTACCCATTCTGCCAATCCACTGCCCTGTGTAGATGTAAATAATATAAGGAGATAAAAATCAGCAATGCAGAAAATTGATGATCTTCTTAACAGGCAACAGTTCATTTCACATATCTTATACACTGCTACATATTACATTTGTTGTAAGGTCATAACTGGAATGGAATTTATGTTACTAGGATTTTTTTCAACACACTGACACGTATGCGTATATGTGTGTGCATGTGCATACATTTGTATGTATGAGTATATAAATATAAACATGCAAACACAGACACACTTATAAAAACACATATTTACATAAACACATACATACACATACACTCACACACAGCGTAGCAATTGAAACACCAGCCTCTGTTTTGCTATAATGTTTTCATCATCCCCCTCCTTCCTTTTACAAACACATTATGTAATGGACGGACAGACGGAATTTGCTCAAATTTATATATATACACTGTAACATCAATATTACATTTGCTATAAGGTTGTAACCTGAATGGAATTTATATTATGAACAATAATTTATCTCATATATTTTTGGTATTTCAGAGATGATACAATATTTTGTTGTAATCTCATCCATTTCTTTCTTTTTATATTTTGATTTTTTACTCTTAGATTCTCTCTCTCTCTATATATATATATATTTCTACTTTTAGAATCTCTTTGTCTCTCTGTCTCTCTCTACTTTTAGATTCTCTCTCTCTTTCTATTTGCAGAGTCTCTCACTTTCTCTATCTATCTTTTTACTTCCAAACTCTCTTTATTTCTCTCTCTCCCTCTTTGCCCCTCTGTTTCTACTTGCAGAGTCACTCCCCTGCTCTCTTAAACCTTTAACTTCCTCTCTCTGTCTCTCTACCTGCAGAATCTGCCAAAATGCTGAAATTCCTGTTGATTATCAATAAAGCTGGCCGGCTCCGTCTTTCACATTATTTTGAGCACCACCAACAGGAGGATAGGGGTGCCATGGAACGAGACATTGTACGACACTGTTTAGCTTCTGATGATAAACAGGTAAAAGATTTTCTAGAACAGGGTTTCCCAAACTTTTTCAAACGCGGAACCCTTTTTGGTTCAGAAACTTTTGGGGGAATCCCAAAGTTTAATACTGTTATATAGTTGTAATATAAATCTACTCCTTTACTTTTTTTCTAAGAACCCCAGACAATCCTTTGTGGAACCCACTTTGGGAAACACTGTGGTAGCTAAAATAACCCAGTTTTAGTTTTGTTGATCTATATTTCCATTATCTTCTTAGATTTGAGACTGTTGTTGTCTCAAGGTTCTTGTTATTTGCTCTGATTGAAATCAAACAATCAGTGATCAATTTCCTGGGCCCACCGCGAGGAAGTCGACAAACTTGGGCTCCCTATGTATATATGTATGGTCCCGTAACTCCTGATAGAGTCATTGGGGTGCCATATTGACATACAGTGTCTCTTGGGCATTTTTTAAGCCTGGTGGAGCCATCCCTCTCCAGGTCTGAGTACAGCAGATTTCTCCCAGAGAAGATAGAAAGTGAGAGAGAGGAAATGAGAAAGAGATATAGAGGAAGAATCGACCTCAGTACTAGACTGGTACTTTTTTTTATCAACTTCGAAAGGACGAAAGGCACTGTTGACCTTGGCGGGATTTGAACTCAGAGAGCTGGAACGAATACCATAAAGCAATCTATCCGACATTCTAATGACTCTGCCAATTGGCCACCTTGGGCCTCCTATATATATGTGTAATGGCCCCTATCTCACCATGGTCAACCTTCTGGCAGATAAAACAACCCTGTGGTGTAGTTGTGTTGTTGTGAATCTCAGGTAGTCAAACAATTTATTTAGTTATTTCAAGAATTTGACCTAATTTTCTGGCTGACCTCCTCACAGTAAATCTTGTCCTGTACTGTTAACTAAACATCTAACAAGTACTTTGTCTAATAGTATAGTATTGTTGTTGTTGTTGCCGAAATATGATTATATATATATATTATATATATATATATATATATATATATATATATATATAAACAACCACCTTATCCAATCACAAAGGTACAAAATGGTATTGCAATTGTGATGGTGGTGTTGATGGTAGGAGCAGTAGTAGTAGTAGCAGTATTACTATTATTATGTGGCTCTGGTTCTCTATGCTCTGATTTCAACTCTTGCAGTGGTCAAATTTGCATTTCACCAGTAACAACTCAGTTATGATTAGTTTAACCCTTTAGCATTTACATTACTCTGTATTTACTATTATATTTTCATGGCAAAGGCTTTACCTCACATAATTATCCCACTAAATTTCTAATCTACAGCATTTTGATATTATTTATTTTGAGAACAATACCTTAACTCTTTGGTATTTAAAATACATTAATCTTTTGGTTTAGATTAAAATGATAATAGATAGACTTTGCCAAACTAATGCCATAACCACCAACCAAAACATCGTCGCCACCACCACCACCACCACCACTACCACCATTACCACCCCAACCCTAATCCCAACCAAAACATCACCACCTCTGCTGCCACCACCACAACCATAACACCGCCATGACCACCACAACCAAAACGTCACCACCTCCACCATCATTTGTTTGTTTTTTGTTGTTTTTTTCAGTGTACCTTCTGGGAGTATCGAGATTTTGTGGTTATTTATCGGAAATATGTGAACTTATATTTGGTTGCTGCTGTTACAAGTGATGAGGTATGATACTTGACATTAACCCTTTCAATAACAAACCACCTGGCACTATCCCTAGTTCAAAGATATATCATCACCAGCACTATTTAATGTCCATTTTTTCCATGCTAGCATGGATTAGATGAGTTGTCTCGTTTTGAAACAAGCTAGGTCAGATGACCATGTCTTGCTCATACAGAACTGATTTTGGCTTGGTTTCTATGGCTTGATGCTCTTCCAAATGCCAACCACATTTACAGTGTGTACTGGGTGCTTTTTTTTTGTGATACCTACACGACCACTTTACAGTGTGGACTGGGCACTTTTTATTGTGTCACCTACACGACCACTTTACAGTGTGGACTGGGCACTTTTTATTGTGTCACCTACACGACCACTTTACAGTGTGGACTGGGCACTTTTTATTGTGTCACCTACACGACCACTTTACAGTGTGGACTGGGCACTTTTTGTTATGACACCTACATGACTACTTTTATGAGGAGGGTCTGGCCAGTTATATATATATATATATATATATATACATATGTATACATATATATGCATACATATGTATATATCATCATCATCATCATTGTTTAACGTCCATCTTCCACGCTTGCATGGTATATATATATATATAAATATATATATATATATATATATATATATATATATATATATATGCATACATATGTATGCACATATATATATGCATACATATGTATACACATACATATATATATGCATACATATATATATATATATATATATATATATGTGCATACATATGTGTACATATGGAGGCACATGGCTTAGTGGTTAGAGCATTGGCCTTGCAATCGTAGGTGGGTTCAATTCTCAGACTGGGTGATGTGTTGTTTCCTTGAGCAAGACACTTTATTTCACATTGCTCCAGTTTACTCAGCTGTAGAAATGAGATAATAGGGACTGGGGTCCCTATCATTCCACTGCAAAATAGTCGTGGAGGTGCCACGGCAAAAAAGCACCCACCACTCACTGTAAATGAGGTTGGTGTTAGGAAGGGCATCCAGCTGTAGAAATCAAGCCAGAATCAGTTCCCGTCCCACCCTTGCAAGCAGGGAAAGGCGAACGTAAAATGATGATGATATATAAATATATATATATATATATATATATATATGCATACATATGTATACACATATATATATATGTATATATATATATATATATATATACATATATATATATATATATATACATATATATATATATATATATATATATATATATATATATATATATATGTGTATATAGAGCAAACATCACGAGCGCTCTATCTCAAAATTATTTTTGAAAAGCATTAGAAATGCGCAAAACTTAAAACTAAAACTGAATACTAACCAATACTTATTACTAATTAAACTATTTTTCACTGGGAAAAATTTGTCAGCATTTTCTTTTCCTTTTTACTAATATATATATATATATATGTATATATCATCATCATCATTTTACATCCGCTTTTCCCTGCTTGAAAGGGTGGGACAGGTCCTATTCAGCACAGCATCTCTCCACTTGTCTCGGTCTTTATATATATATATATATATATATATATATTTGTTTGTTTGTCTCTTTCAGAATGAACTAGCAGTATATGAGTTGATGCATAACCTACTGGAAACCTTGAATGTATACTTTGATAAAGTGGTAAGTAAGTACCTGATCCTCGGGTTAATAAGTACTTTCTTTTATCAGACCTGTAAGGATGAAAGGCAAAGCTAAGCTTGGTGGGATTTGAACTCAGAACGTAAAGTTATTCAACTTTATGCCACAAAGCATATTGTCCAATGCTCTCCCAATACTGCCAATCCATGACCCTCCAATAATAATTGTTTCTAATTTTGGCACAAGGCCAGCAATTATCCCAGTGTATTACTGGTACTTTATTTTATCGACCCTGTAAGGATGAAAGGCAAAGTTAACCTCGTAAAGGGCCGTAACTCTTCGCTGCAAAGCATGGCGTCCGACCCTCTACCGATACTGCCAATCCACCAGGCACAAGGCCAATAATTCGATGGGAGGAGAAAGTCGATTAAATCGACCCTAGTGTGTTACTGGTACTTTATTTTGACCCCGTAAGGATGAAAGGCAACTTTAAGCTTGGCGAGATTTGAACTCAGAACGTCAAAGGCCATAACTAAATACTGCAAAGCATTTTGTCTGACGCACTACTAATTCTGCCAATCTAAATAATAAAAATTTATATACTTTGTAGATATTTTTTGTTTGTTTATAAATAACTCTTTTATCTCTTTCCATCTTTCTCTTTCAGTCGGAGCTGGATGTATCCTTTTCTTTAAGCCTGGCTTCACCTCCTTGCACCCCTGAAGCAATTCCATCATAATTGATTAATAATTCTGATTTACGCACAAGGCCGACAGTTATTAGGGGTGGAGAAAGTCATTTAAATCAACCCTATTGCATTACTGGTACTTTATTTTATCGACCTTGTAAGGATGAAAGGCAAGATTTGAACTCAGAACATCAAGGGTAATTCTATGCTGCAAAGCATGGTGTCCGACTTATTCACCACAAGAATTAACATTAAGAAAACATTAAGACGACACAGGGCGAAAACATGGTGTGTGTGTGTTGGTGTGTGGGTTTTGTATATAAAAAGATTTAACAATAGTTAAAAGAAAGGTAACAATAAAAGAATATACAATTGGAACTCCTCAATAGGAAGGAGACTTTTGAGAGCTGCTCGTAGAGTGTGGGACTATGTAAGCCTGTGAGGAAATTCAGTAGACTTACTTGAGTACTGACTTGGTCTGGGAAAACCCGTCCAACCCTTACTAGCAGGGAAAATGGAGGTTAAATGATGATCATATATATATCATCATCATCATCATCTCCGTTTAATTCCATTTTTCCATGCTGGCATGGGTTAGACAAGTTATCCTGTTGTGAGCAATGCTATGTCAGCTGACCATGTACACACAAATAGAGTTTCACAGTCTGACTATGGCGAGTGGAAAAAGTATTGAATCAACTGAGCCTATCCTTGCAATTTAATTTCATGGCTAAATTTCCATTTGGGGTGTTCAGGTGATGAGAAGCAAACAAGAGAGAGAACTTCTATAACCTGAGCAAATCCAAATTATTTTTAACCATTTTAGACAATGCAGTGAGAGTTGACCTTGTCTGTAAGCTAACTTGGTGAAAACAACACACATGTTTCAATCTTAGAATGGGGAGATATAGATATAAGAAAGGGGATAGAAGTACATACATACACACACACATACACATATAGTTCTTTGTGACCTTAATTCAGAGAGAGAGAAAGAAACAGACTGAAACGCCCATCTCTTAATCAACAGGTAGGATAGGTGATATATTCTGTTGTACACAAAAGCTGGTTCAAAGTAACAACATTCTTTGAATACCTTACCCCTCTCTTTACACACACACACACATGTATCATCATCATCGTTTAACATCCATCTTCCACGCTTGCATGGGTTTGGACGGGAATTTTCCCACTTGAGGCAAGATTGGTTGTCTTGCTTGCCTAGGACTGTTGGGCGGGTTTTCTATGGCTGGATGCCCTTCCTAACACCAACCACGTTTACAGTGTGGACTGGGATGTTTTTACTGTGTTACCTACACGGCCACATTACAGCGTGGACTGTGTGTTTTTTTGTCGTGACACCTACACGACCTCATTTATTTCGGACTGGATGTTGTGGTACCAACATAACTTTACATTGAAAAGGGTGGTGTGGATGGGGTCGGGGTAGTGGGGCGGGGGTGTATTTTTGTTAGAGGTGCCTACTGACTGTAGGTTTCGCTTTGTACTTAGGCAAGGCGGGTCTTCTGTATTACTGTGTAGCACCAAAGATCTCGGTCTTGGAGAGGTGTAAGTGTGTGAGGCCGGAATTTATCAAGTCCCAGGTTTTTCTGGGTCTGCCTACTCCGTGGCTACCGTCTATTTTTATCGCCCTGCACTTTTTTATACAGCTGTCGTCTTTCATGCGCATCACGTGACCATACCAATGTAGTCTTCTCTTGAGTAAACAACATCTGATTCCTCTTATTCCTAATTTCTCCCTTAGTTCATTTATGCTTTGCCGTTCACGTATATTACTATTACACATCCAACGGAGCATGCAGGCTTCGTTCCTCTCCAGTCTGCGTATATCCTCTGCACACAATGCCCAAGTCCCACTGCCATGTAACATTGCTGTTCGTATGCAGGCATCATACAGCCTGCCTTTCATTTTTAGAGAGAAACTCCATTTTATGTCCCAAATGCAAAGTATGGGTGCATAAAAGATGTAGTGGGATCACAGGTAAGCTAACTAAGAATATTGATTTTATATGTGGCCGGTGCTCAGGTGCAATAAGTAGCAGCAAGTGCCCACAGAATACTAGTTCATTCCATTGCACAGATGGTTCTATAGAAATAGTGGACACCTTCCGTTACCTGGGTGACAAAATCAGCAGTGGTGGAAGGTGCTCTGAAAGTACAGTAGCTAGAGTCAGAACAGGATGGAAAAAGTTCAGAGAGCTTATACCATAATTGGCTGCTAAAGCAGCCAATTATGGTATAAGCTCTCTGACTCTAGCTACTGTACTTTCAGAGCACCTTCCACCACTGCTGATTTTGTCACCCAGGTAACGGAAGGTGTCCACTATTTCTATAGAACCATCTGTGCAATGGAATGAGCTAGTATTCTGTGGGCACTTGCTGCTACTTATTGCACCTGAGCACCGGCCACATATAAAATCTATATTCTTAGTTAGCTTACCTGTGATCCCACTACATCTTTTATGCACCCATACTTTGCATTTGGGACATAAAATGGAGTTTCTGCCTACTCCTTTCCTACACACTGAGCATAGCCATTTCCCAGATGGAACCAGTGCCCTATTTTCCTTCCTACAAACTAGAACTTTAGTCTTAGACAGGTTAATTTTAAGGCCTTTTGATTCTAGGCCATGCTTCCATGTTTGGAATTTCTTCTCTAGTTCAGCCATTGATTCAGCTACGAGCATTCGATCATCTGCGTATAGGAGTTCCCATGGGCAGCCGGTCTTGAACTTCTCTGTTATAGCCTGAAGGGCAATAATAAATAGTAGGGGGCTAAGAACGGAGCCCTGATGAACACCAACTTTTACGCTAAACTCTTCACTATATTCGTTGTTAATTCTAACCTTGCTGACTGTTTCTTTATACATGGCTTGTATAGCTCTCATAAGCCATTCATCAACACCTAGTTTTCTAAGAGCCCACCAGATAATGGAGCGGGGCCTCTGTATATATGTATATATATATATATATGTGTGTGTGTGTGTATGTGTATATATATATATATATATATATATATATATATATGTGTGTGTGTGTATATATGTGTATGTATGTATGAATGTATATGTATGCATGTATATGTGTATATATATATATATATACATATATATGAATCTATGTATATATATATCTATATATGTATGTATATATGTGTGTATATATATATATATACACACACACGTTGGGCAGGGGAGCCCATCTTTCTGAAAATACTCGGTTTGGTGCTTGGTGCATGCAGTTAGGAGTGAGAGAACCCTGTTCATCTTAGGACATCATTCTAAGAGAAGGAAAACTAGGTTGCCATCAAGTAAAACCTGCGACTCAATGGCAGCCAATGATGTTGACCTGTTCTTCTTTTTGTATACCTGCTACCATTGTTTAGAGAGTGGGATTGGTCAAGTGCAAGGCCTTTCTTCACTTATTAGAGCTTCAAGCACAGACACTGCCGAATTTACCATTGTGCTTAGGTGTCATTAAGCACAGGGCCCCTTTGGTCAGGGTAGGCTTATCTTCCTGCCAAAAAAATTTTTTTTACGATGAACTTTTCAAATAGTAAGGGGCCTCATAACTTAACTAGCACAGGGCCTCATTTGTCCTAAATCTAACACTGCACAGGTATCACCTGATCTAAATGACTTTCATGTGTATTGCGTGAGCATGGCCTCTTCTTTTTTTTTTTTTTTCACTGCAGCATATACAGAAAGGAATCTTAAGTCCTTGGAAGGGCTAAAATGTCATGTTCGTGCCACCTAATGTTAAAGAAAAAGTTTCAAGAGACGCAGCCATTATATGTAGTTGGTTGTTTACAGAGTGTACTGGGGTGAGCAAGAGTGTGTATGGGTGGAGTGAGATAGCTGTTAGGGTGTTACACAGAATGTTTTGTAGTATTTGATCTGGTAGCTCAGTGGTAACATTATCTGTTAATCACCACTCTATGTTGTTGTTGGCATAGCTGTTATTGTTTTTGTTGTAGCTGTTGTTGGTGTCATATCAATACCAATGTCTAACTCTCTGTTCCCCCTCCCTCTCCTTTCCCCTATCTCTCTCACTCTCCCCCTCTTCCCCTGCCTCTCTCACTCTCCCTCAACTCCCCATCTCTCTCTTCTTCCTTAACCTACACCACAGATCATCTACAACATAGACCGTGTCCACGTGATTATCCAGGAGATGTTCAACAAGGGCCATGTCATGGAGACATCAAAGAACAAGGCACTGACGTCACTCCGGTTACTTGACACCACAAAACGATGACAACAACAATGGAAACAACAACGAGGATGAAGACATGATAATGAGAAATCTTGAAACAAAACCACACGGGCTAAAGAAAAGAAAACAACAACAAAAAACAAATGAATCCTTCGGGGATTGAATTGAAACCCTTGGAGATTTTGTTCAATCCATGGAAAAGTTAATCCATTTGAAACTTAATCCCTTGGAGATTTAAAGCCTTAGACTAGCAAATCCCTCAAAGGCTTAGGTTTACCGGAGACTATATCCATTGCTGACTTAACCCTTTTGATACCAGCCTGCCCAAAATAGCCTCAGGTTCTACGAAACATAACCACTATTTTAACCCTTTAGCATTTAAATCAGCTATATCCAACCAGAATTCTCTTACCTATTTCTGTTCAAACCAGCTGTAACTGGCTGTTCATATTGATGTTAAGGTATTGTTCTTAAAATAAATAATATCAAAATCTCATAGATTTGATATTATGTGAGATTAAGCCTTTACCTTAAAAATATAACAGTATATATATAGAGTAATGTAAATACTAAAGGGTTAAATGGGTTCCTATTTAAATTAATATCTTCCAAAATTATTTTATATAAGAACAAATGGTTAACATTTTTTATATCAACCTGGCCACACCAACTCTGGCTCTATGAAACAAAACCATCCTGTTTAAAGAGTTCCTTTTAAAATTTAAATATTCCAACATAATTTTATGTAAGTATCTTTTGTTAAATTGTATTTCAACTGATATCTTAACAAAATAGATAATTCTTCTTGTAAATCATTCCAAATTCATCATTAATTACTTCAAATACAGTGTCTTTCATTAGAAATATGGTAATGAAAGGGTTAATGACATATACAGTGTCTTTCATTAGAAATGTGGTAATGAAAGGGTTAATGACATAGTGTCTTTCATTAGAAATATGGTAATGAAAGGGTTAATGACATAGACAGTGTTTTTCATTAGAAATATGGTAATGAAAGGGTTAAAGACATAGACAGTGTCTTTCATTAGAAATATGGTAATGAAAGGGTTAATGACATAGACAGTGTCTTTCATTAGAGAAATGGTAATGAAAGGGTTAAAGACAGACAGTGTCTTTCATTAGAGATATGGTAATGAAAGGGTTAAAGACATAGACAGTGTCTTTCATTAGAAATATAGCAATGACAGGGTTAATGGCATAGTGTCTTTCATTAGAAATATGGTAATGAAAGTGTTAATGACATAGGCTGTGTCTTTCATTAGAGAAATGGTAATGAAAGTGTTAATGACATAGACAGTGTCTTTCATTAGAAATATGGTAATGAAAGGGTTAAGCTCTCAGTGACAGAATCCTTCAAATACTTAATCCATCGGAAACTGAATTCCCTGAAGATTGAATCCATCGGGCTTTGATCAATCAGAGACAGAATTCCGCCATTACAAGGGCATTCCAAAAAATTAAAGAAAATTATGAAACATTGATTTAAAAATTTTTTTTTTGTATTTCTGTTTAAAGAGAAGTAAAGCTAATTAAATATTGATAATTTTAATATAAACAATGGATAATATAATTTATTAAAAATATAAATCAATTTAGTAACAATAATTAATTACTGATAATAATAAGAAACTATATATTATATACACACACTCACATACATACACACATATACATATATATATATAGTGGCAGAACACTGGTGGGTTATATCCGCAGTAGCAGAGCACTCAGTCCATGGGATGAGTTTGGTAGTAGTTGTTCCACAACAACTAGTAAACCATTTCTGAGGACAATTTGTTTCACCTCAACAGATCATCAGCTTGGTTTAAATCTGAGCTGATGATCCATTGAGGCGAAACAAATTGTCCTTGGAAACGGTTTACTAACTGTTGTGGAACTACTTCTATGTATATGTATATATATCATCATCATCATCATCTTATGTCCACTTTTCCCTGCTTGCAAGGGTGGGATGGGAACTGATTCTGGCTTGATTTCTACAGCTGGATGCCCTTCCTAAAACCGACCTCATTTACAGTGAGTGCTGGATGCTTTTTTTCCGTGGCACCTACATGTCCACTTTACAGTGTGGGCTGGGTGCTTTTTTGCCGTGGCATCTCCACGACCACTTTGCAGTGGGATGATAGGGACCCCACAGCTGAGTAAACTGTAGCAATATGAAATAAAGTGTCTTGCTCAAGGAAACAACATATCACCCGGTCTGAGAATTGAGCTCACAACCTTTCGATTGTAAGGCTAATGCTCTAACCACTAAGCCATGTGACTCATATATATATATGTATGTATGTATGTTCTTCTGGTTTTATAATTTCACAAAGTTTTACCAATAGAGAGAGAGTCGGTTTCTAACATAGACACAAGACTCTCTCATTGGAATTTACACAACATCAACTAGGTAAATATGTATGTATGCATGTGTAGATATGGATGTTATTGTATGTGTGGATGTGTATGTTTTGAGTTGTATGTGTGCATGTGTATATGCTTTGTATCTGTACATGTGTATATGCAGTTATTAGATGCAACATTTTTGGAATGTTTTACATATTTTTACTGTTCCATTAATGGATTGTACTTGTAGTTTCCTAACTAGTTGTGTTCTTTCTGTTCTTGTGAAGCCTAGCTTCTCAAGATTTGTATTGAGGTAGTTACTAACATATCCCAGTGCCCCAATAATCACAGGCATAAATCTGAAGGTGTAATCAGGGTGGAGTATCTGCAGATTTCTCATCAGTTCTGCATAAATATTCTCCTTTTCACTAATCTTTGATATTATATTGGCATTATGTATGTATGTATGTATGTATGTATGAAGAGAGAGAGAGAGAGAGAGATGGATATACAGAAGTAGTTACACAACAGTTAGTTCACCATACTGAGAACAAATGTTTCACCATATTCGGATCCTCAGCTCGGTCTGAATGAAGTTATACGTCCCATGGACTGAGTGCTCTACTACGGATATAACCCAACAGTGTCTACTATATATATATATATATATATATATATAACAAAGGAAATGTGGTAAGGAACCAAGTGGACCATAACGCACCAAAATACTCAATACTTAGGGTAGTAGAGTGGGTAATAGGAACGAGTAGGACCCCGACGGCTGAGCTCAAGCCGTTTCGACGGCTAATTTTGGACTAAATTTTAGTCCAGAATTAGCCGTCGAAACGGCTTGAGCTCAGCCGTCGGGGTCCTACTCGTTCCTATATATATATATATATATATGTTTACTAAAAAGTTTCGTAGTAAACAATCTCTACTAATAACAAATAACATATTGACTTTACACTCAGTGTATGAGACTTTAATTCTGTCGATGTTTTGTGTATTTATCAAACAAAAACATAAAGCAAGTCTTTATATATATCACTTCTCCATCATGGATGACACAATACGCACGTTTTATATTAAAAAGAAATTTTTTCCGTTCTTTCCTCTTCTCACACAATATCTTTTCTATTGCAT
This sequence comes from Eledone cirrhosa, assembly GCA_964016885.1. NCBI lineage: Eukaryota > Metazoa > Mollusca > Cephalopoda > Octopoda > Eledonidae > Eledone > Eledone cirrhosa. The sequence continues at coordinate 1,016,632 of OZ024761.1, forward strand.
CTTTTATTTCTCATTCTATCTTCCGATGAAGAACTAGTGTCTGAAACGTTAAGACTCTTTTCCTACTATATCAAGCATTAAAGTAATATATTTCTTCATTGTACTGTGTTGTTTGCTTTGTTATTTCCATTTACTTTTTCTGTATATATATATATATGTGTGTGTATTTATTTATTTGTATATATTTATATATATGTGTGTAATTGAAGTATTTCCGTAAGAAAGGAAAAGAGAGTGCTCTATGTAGGCTACAGAGATTTTTAGTTATGTAATAAACAACATAAGATAATTATTTCATTCGTCAGAATGAAATTTGACGATTGAAGGCAGACGTATGTGCCAAGCTCGTCTGTCTTCGTGAAACCTTTGGTAAATGAAATAATTATCTTATGTTGTTTATTATGTATTTATTTGTATATATATGTATGTATTTATTTGTATATATATATATATGTATGTATTGATTTGTATATATATATATATATATATATATATATATATATATATATATATACTGCGTGTAAATTACGGAGACATTGGACGCCATTTTGAAGTTTTTATCAAAAATGGTTAAAGGGTGATAATAATACAAGGGAAGATAATTTCTAAGAATAAATTCAAAAACTAAATACATGAGATGATACTAGATATAGAAACTCTCAATATTGGTTGTTATGGAGTATCTTTACTTTATCTTATAATGAACTATGTATATTTAATCATTATGTCTAATGTTAACTAGATTTAATTGTCATGTTAGATTTAATAGGGAGTTCTAGATATGTTAAGATATTAAGAACACTGCGTACATGGCACATGACTGGATAATTCAATCAGTAAAATCATATTTAAAAATACTGTGTGTATTTTACTGTAAAATCTAACCTATATGAAAGAGAATAGTACAACAGACGTGATTTAATATCCAATAACTTAGATATCAAAGGAGAGGTATCAGCATTAAGTTAAATTTAAAAATATAGTTACTTATCACAGTCATAACCAGTTCTGCCCATAGTATCGGAGCTGTGATCTCTGAATTTGGAGAACTAGTGGCTCTATCTGGAGTGACTCATTGATCTCTGAACTATACACTCTAATGATTTACGTTATTCCAAAGACACTTCAAAGGAACCTCCCTTTCGCTTTTCCAATGAACTAAAATTGAAAATTTATTCACCATTTCCCAGAATAGGTATGTATGTATGGTCCCATAACTCCTGATAGAGTCATTGGGACGTCATATTGACATACAGCGTTTCTTGGGCATTTTAAGCCTGGCAGAGCCTATCTCTCTCCAGGCCTGAGTACAGCAGATTTCATCCAGTGAACGGAAGAATTGACCCACAGTATTAGACTGGTACTTTTTTTTTATCAGCCTCGAAAGCTTGAAAGGCAAAGTTGATCTCGGCGGCATATGAACCCAGAATATAAACACAGACAATTAGACAAATCAATAACATAAATACACATTCAGAACATTATATTTATTTCAAATAAATCTTTTTACAATAAAATTTACAAAAAGAAAAAGTAGAAAAGAAATACAATTATTATTAAAATATAATTCGGAAAATCAACTAATATAATATTTTCATAGACAATTATGAAAAATTGATTATATAATAAATAGTCATATATATATATATATATTTAAATTTTATTTTTATTCTTATGATCACCTAAAACTCTAGACTGTCATTATATATCTATATAAAGATTTTGTTGTAAATAAAATCAATGATAGGTTTTGTACAGGGCAGAACTCTGAAATCAAGTAAATTAAGGGTAGGCCGTTTCCTAGCCCCTCGGTAAATATAGTCTTGCCATCTCATTCTACATATAATACACAGGCATGGCTGTATGGTTAGGAAGTTTGCTTCATAACTATGTAGTTTCAGGGTTCAGTCCCATTGTGTAGCTTTTAGGGGAAGCTTGTTATATTATAGCTTCAGGTTGACCATTGCCTTCATCATCATCATCGTTTAACGTCCATCTTCCACGCTTGCATGGGTTTGGACGGGAGTTTTCCCACTTGAGGCAAGAGAGGTTGTCTTGCTCGCATAGGACTGTCTGGCGGGTTTTCTACAGCTGGATGCCCTTCCTAACACCAACCACGTTTAGACAGAATATACAGAAGCTCGTCGTATATGATGTAGTAGAAAATACTTGCTTAACATGCCAAGCAGTGGTACTGAACCTCAAATAACATGGTCAGAAAGCAAACTGCTTAACCACACAGCTATGCCTGTGCATTATATGTAGATGGTTGGTGCCTTATATGTAGAGGGTTGGGGCCATATATGTAGAGAGTTGGTGCCTTCCATTCATAGCTGAACAATTTATGAAATAGTTTGGTCACACTCCAGAGTACACTGCCAATTAACCAGCTAGACCTGGGGTGTGATAACATTGAAGTACTGAAGCTCCAGAGCTAGAGGAAGATCATGCTGGTGATGGTGGACTGACCAGAGTCACAAACAGATAATGTCAAAAATGGGGGCTGGGCTACCTTAAATTTCTACACTCTACCCACCAGTATTAAATGCTCATTCAGTGAATGTCTTAAATACTTATTATTATTACTATTTTTGGAGTCTCAGTCATTGATGTTATTTAACTGGAAAGTTTGTTCAAATGAACATCAAGACGTTAGTTGCAACCTCAGATATTCAGAACGTATTGGAGGGTTCTTGCTGTTCCCAGCAAGCATGCCTTTTGAAGTGTTCCAAAATACTGGAGCTGGACTAATGTTCTTTAACTATCCTTGAAAACACTTCAAGATAGTACCTAGTGTTCATATGACAATTGAGATGGCCTTGATCTCATGACAGTCCAAATTCTTTTTAAGCTCCCACTTTAAATCCTTATTATTATTATTGTTCTTTGAGTCTCAGTCATTGATGTTAGTTAACTGGAAAGTTTGTTGAAATGAATATCAATCCACTACCTACAGCCTCAGATATTCAGGACGTATCAGAGGGTTCTTGCTGTTCCCAGCAAGCATGCCTTTTGAAGTGTTCCAAAAAGCGTGGCGGGGCCAATTTTCTTTAACCATCCCTGGAAACTTTTTGAGATAGTACCTAATGCGCCTATGACAATCGGGACCACTTTGACTTCATGGCAGTTCCAAATCCTTTTTACCTCCCACTTTAAGTCCTGGTATCGGTTAATTTTCTCCTCCTTCTCTTGCACTCTCGTGTCGAATGGGCAGGCCACATCCACATTATTATTATTATTATTATTATTATTATTATTATTATTATCATTATTATTATCATTTAATGGGCTTTCTCCAAAAGTGTCCCTTGGTAGTCTCCCGCCTCCCCCTATTAGGGAATTTTCCTTTGTTTTTTTTTGTTTTTTGTCATTTCCTTTGTTATTGTTTTTTTTCTTTACATGCAGAAATGCCCATTTGTACCGTCCTGTGCTGTCCTTAATGGTATACTTTATGTCAACCCTTGTGGTTAATAAAGAAATCATTATTATCAATCTTAATATTATCATTATTATTAATTATTATTGTATTTTTTCCTCTTCCTTCAGCTTAGTTTTCATTTCTTGCCAAGTATTTTCCCAACACCTACAGCAGAAACTCATCACATGCATTGATAAGCCTCCAAAATAAACACCAGATTGTTCACACCAAGCACTTTACACAGTTACAAGTAAATCATTATTATTATTACCAGTGGATTGGCAGTATCGGTAGAGGATCGGATGCCATGCTTTACAGCATAGAGTTACGTCCCTTTACGGCATGAGTTTAAATCCCACCGAGGTTAACTTTGCCTTTCATGCTTACAAGGTCAATAAAATAAAGTACCAGTAATGTACTGGGATAATTGCAGGCCTTGTGCCAAAAGTAGAAACAATTATTATAACCCTACTTTGCAGCAGAGTTATGGCTCTTTACTTTCTGATTTCAAATCTCACTGAGGTTGGCATTGCCTTTCATCATTACAGGATCAATAGAATAAAGTACCAGTAATGTACTGGGATCGATTTAATTGCCTTACTCCTCTCCCCAAAATTTCTGGCCTTGGGCCTAAATCAGCGAGGTTAGTTTTGCCTTTCATCCTTGCAGGGGGTCGATAAAATAAAGTACCAGTAATGAACTGGGGTCGATTTAATCGACTTTCCCCTCTCCCCAAAATTGCTGGCCTCATGCCTAAATCAGAAAACATTATTATTATTATTGACGCCATGCTTTCCAGCATAGTTACGTCCCTTTATGATCTGAGTTCAAATCCCGCCGAGGTTGACTTTGCCTTTCATCCTTACGGGGTCGATAAAATAAAGTACCAGTAATGCACTGGGTGATTGCTGGCCTTGTGCCTAAAGTAGAAACAATTATTATTATTATTATTAATTGTGAGGAAAATGGTTTCTAATTTAGCAACTCTAGAAGTTTGGAGTGGGGTAGGAATTAGTTGACTAATCTGACCCTAATACCAGACTGGTACTTTATTCTATCCAGTCCTGGAAGGATAAAAGGCAAAGATGACCTCGGCAGGATTTGAACTCAGAACACTATAATTAAATATAAATACCACAAAGTATTTTATCCGATGCTCTACAGATTCTGCCAATTGTGTTAATGTTAAGACTCAGGCAAGCATGGGGAATAGATGTTAAATGGTAATGATGATAAAGCTAGATCTTACGTATATAAGAAAGCAATGGAGAAGGGTCAAAGATGCAATGTAAATAGTTAATACTGTACCAGAATGAGGTGACAAGTGACAGGGTGACAGGCAAAGTGACAGAGTGACAGTGAAAGACAGGGTGACAGGCAGGATAACATAGTGACAGGCAGGATGACATACAAGGTGACAGAGTGACAGGCAGGGTGACAGAGTGACAGGCAGGGTGATAGTGACAGACAGGGTGACAGAGTGACAGGCAGGGTGATAGTGACAGACAGGGTGACAGAGTGACAGACAGGGTGACAGAGTGACAGACAGGGTGACAGAGTGACAGACAGGGTGACAGAGTGACAGGCAGGGTGATAGTGACAGACAGGGTGATAAAGTGACAAACAGGGTGTCATACAGGGTGACAGGGTGACAGGATAACTCAAGGAGATGATGATAGAGGTAGAGTGACACAGTGATTGAAGACACCATGATTCTGTGACATCATAATGATGTCACACTGATGTCACAATGATGACACTGTGATGACAGTGTGATGACACTGTGATGACACTGTGATGACAGTGTCATCCCAGCTGGAACAGACACCACAAGATTTCCTTGTCTAAAGAAATAACTTCAATAACAATATAACAATGGTTTCTGATTTAGGCACAGCGCAAACATTTTTTTCTGGGTGTGTGTGTGTGTGTGTGTGGGGGGGGGTTCGATTAAATCGACCCCAGTGCATTACTGGTTCTTTATTTTATCAATCCTGTAAGGATGAAAAGTAAAGATAACCTTTGTGGGATTTGAACTATGTTGCAGAGCATGTTGTCCGAAGCTCTACTGATTTTATCTCTATCCACCACCTAATAATGATGATGATGATTATAATAATAATAATTGTTTCTACTTTTGGCACAAGGCCAGCAATTATCCCAGTGTATTACTGGTACTTTATTTTATCGACCCCGTAAGGATGAAAGGCAAAGTGAACCTCGGCGGGATTTGAACTCAATGGTTTCTTTTACTGGAGACAAGCACCCAAGACATTGGGGACAGTATAAGGACAAAAGACAACGCAATACAAAGTGGAGTTTACATTAAATAAAGTAAAGGGGACATCACCAAAGTAAAAACAGTAGGAATAATAATAATTGTTTCTACTTTAGGTACAAGGCCAGGAATTACCCAGTACATTACTGGTACTTTATTTTATCGACCCCGTAAGGATGAAAGGCAAAGTTAACCTCGGCAGGATTTGAACTCAGACTGTAAAGGGACGTAACTGCTGCAAAGCATGGCGTCCAACCCTCTACCGATACTGCCAATTCACCGCCCTTAGGAATAATAATAATAATAAATAATAACAATAATAATAAAAATGAATATCTGAGGCTGTAGGTAGTGGATTGATATTCATTTCAACAAACTTTCCAGTTAAATAACATCAATGACTGAGACTCAAAGAACAATAATAATAATAATAATAATAATAATAATAATAATAATAATAATAACAATAATGATAACAGCTAAGCTTGTTTTATGGTAAAATACTGTAGTCTTGAACTTGATTTCAGGAAATGTTGCTTGTTTTCTCAGAAGTAGGTTCTGTGGGGAAAAAAAAGTCCACATAAATGTAAAAAAAGTATAGTAGTATTAGTAGTAGTAGTAGTAGTAGTAGTAGTGGTAGTAGTAGTAGCAGCAGCAACAATATTAATAATAATAATAATGGTTTCTTCTTCATTGACCACAAAGAGTTTACATGAAGAAAAACATTATAATAATTGTTTCTACTTTTGGCACAAGGCCAGCAATTATTCCAGTGTATTGCTGGTACTTTATTTTATCGACCCCGTAAGGATGAAAGGCAAAGTTAACCTTGGCGGGATTTGAACTCAGTCCGTAAAGGGACGTAACTGTGCTGCAAAGCATGGTGTCCGACTCTACCGATACTGCCAATTCACCGCCCTCATTATAATAATGGTTTCTTATATAGGCACAAGGCCATCAATTTTGGGGGAGGAGAAAGTCGATTGAATTGACCCCAGTACGTGACTGGTACCTTATTTTATCAACCCCGTAAGGATGAAAGGCAAAGTTAACCTTGACCGGATTTGAACTCAGATCATAAAGGGAGGTAACTCTATGCTGCAAAGCATGGTGTCTGACTCTACCGATACTGCCAATCCACCGCCTTATTAATCATTAATCATAATTTATAAAGCTCAGTGTGTGGTCATGCTCCTTCGTTAAAGAAATCTACGATATAGAATTTCTTCAATTGAAATTTACAATTCAGAATTCAAAATAGTTTCGATTGCGTCTTGACGCAGATAATTTTTTCAATTTCACCCACAAATACGCAAAAAATAGATAAAACTCAATATTTTACGATTTTTTCTCTCTCATTTAAACTGCTGAACTCTTTCTACTACCATTCAAAATCTATACAACTTCATACTTTCTGCTACTTTCTCTTTCCAAGCTTGATGGTGATACTGTCCGTTCACACCACTCCCTACTGTCTTAAATTTAGAAAACACATATCCTCTATGAGGTTACTAAACCTGCTAGAAACAGCAGCTAACTCTCCCCCCATATCACACCCCTCCCCACACCACTCCCTACTGTCTTAAATTTAGAAAACACATATCCTCTATGAGGTTACTAAACCTGCTAGAAACAGCAGCTAACTCTCCTCCATATCACACCCCTCCCTACTGTTTTAAATTTAGAAAACATATCTTCTATGAGGTCACTAAACCTGCTAGAAACAGCAGCTAACTCTCCCCCATATCACACCACTCCCTACTGTCTTAAATTTAGAAAACACATATCCTCTATGAGGTCACTAAACCTGCTAGAAACAACAGCTAACTCTCCCTCATATCACAACCCTCCCTACTGTCTTAAATTTAGAAAACACACAGACAACCATGCAGAACAACTCCATCGCAGCCCTGTTGTTCGGCTGGCATCGTCTACGCGCGTGTTGCGCAAGTACTGTGAAACAATAAATTTCAACACTTTTTTGCACAGAGATAATATCCATAGGCGAAACTACAATTGTCACTGCTGGCGCAGCTCATGCTTCCAGGTCTGCAATTCATTCACCCAGTGCTTTGCAGACAAAAAAGTGCTGCCATAAAATGGGTGGTGCAACCTAACTTTGGTAACTTAATGACCCCGAGCAACGCCGGGTTTTAATGCTAGTAATAATAATAAGGATTTCTTTATTAACCACAAAAAGTTTACAACAAGAAAAACATTATTATAATAATTGTTTCTACTTTTGGCACAAGGCCAGCATTTACTCCAGTGCATTACTGGTACTTTATTTTATCAACCTCGTAAAGATGAAACTTCGGCAAGATTTGAACTCAAACCATAAAGGGCCGTAACTCTATGCTTCAAAGCATGGCTCCAGCTCTCTACCGATACTGCCAAATAATAATCAAATTTATGGTATATCAAAAGGAAGAAAGTTAAAACAACAGCAATTTAAGATGACTACAATTACTGCTATTATCTCACCAGAAACTATAACAGAAACTAATGCACTAATATGAGCAACAGCCAATAGTGTGGTAGATATGGTTGGATACAAGAAAAGGGAAGTGGGGTGTTGAAAAGAGAGAACCATATTGGAGAAGGAGAATTTTGGAGAAGTAAAAGAAATTATGTAAAGATCTAGGATAAATATATAGGATGGAAAAGAATGAACTCAACAATGAAGGAATCAAAGAAATCCTTGAAAGAACATATGTTTAACAAAAAGGTGTCAAAGTTATACATGAGGAAGTATTGGGTCGTCAAATATGAAATTTGTAGAAATTTTTTTTCTACAAGTTTCTACAAATTTCATACTTGACGACACAATACAATAGAGGCTGACTGCTGTTGGTGCAAATGTTGAAAGATATGACAGAACAAAGCTGTATAGACAGAATTGACTATTTGAATCAAACCAGAAAAAGTTGTTTAATGAATTTGAGGGACTAGAAAGAGATGTTGTACCTGATGCAGAAAAGAGTAGGTTATTTTGGAGTGAAATATGTGATTAGGCAGTAAGACATAATGAGAATGCAGAATGGTTGAAAAAAATGGAGGAAGAATTGAATGATATAGAGCTGCAAGAAAACGTATAAATGTGAAGAAACAGATCATGCGAACACCTAACTGGAAAAGCCTAGGATCAGATGGTGTTGAAGGATACGGGATTAAGAACTTGACATCAATACACAGTGTAATAGCAAAGCAACTATAAGAGTTTACTTACACTTCGCATTCATAGTTCTTAGGCGGTGCCACAGCTATAATGAATTCTACAGATTTCTGTTGATAGAAAAAACATGTATTAGAAACATTTCAATACTGGGCATAGCATTATCTACTGTTGCTTTGAAAATAGAGTGAAGTGATTTGAAGAAACATTATTGCAATATTGGATGTACCGTTATCCAGATTAAAGAAATATTATTTAAAAACTGGATGTACTGCTACCCACCGACTCTTTAGAGTTAAATTATTTAATCTTTAACATGCTGTAGGTGACATAATGTACCATAGAGTAATCTCCCCTTAATGAATAATGCAGTGTGAAGGGAAACAATTCATGAAAATTACTTGTATGCTAAAGATTAAAGAAACATTATTTCAATATTGGACATGGAGTAATCTAATGTTCCTTTGAAAAATTGAATAAAATGATTTGAATACTAGGCTCAGTTGTCTCTTGCTGACATTACCTGAAATAGGCCCCTATTTGGGGTTACAAATTTGATATCCCTTGGCATTGAAACTATAGGTTAATTTTTACATCTCTGTGAAGAAAGTGGAGGTGGGTGAGAGCACAAAGCTAGCAGCTTTACCTCCATTAATTAAGACTGTACATATTATAAACTAGATATACACAGTGATACAGTGTACCTATTGTAAACTGGATACACACAGTAATAGAAAAAACACTTATAATTGCAAATGTATTTTGTTTGATGCTTTAACAACTCTTTAACAATAATTCTTTGTGATTGTTTAATGTGTTTTATGACTCACCGTTATTTTCGTTTCAGCCTTTCTTAGAATGGCTGTAGCCTGTTTCAAAGTGCTTCCAATAAGCTTGCTATTATCAGCCATTAATATCTCATCTCCAACATGAATTCCACCTGCAATACAAAACATATATATATATATATATATATAAAATAATTTTAAACGATATATTGAGAAACTAACCAAGCTTTAATATGTAGGCCAACAATTTTTGTGGGATGGGGAAAGTAGATTAAATCAACCTCAGTGCATTACTGGTACTTTATTTTATTAACCCTGTAAAGCAAATCTAACCGCGGTGAGATTTGAACTTAGAACGTAAATAGACATAACTCTATGCCGCAAAGCACGTTGTTTAATGCTCTACTGATACTGCCAATTCACCGCCAATATACATACAAGAAAGATAATGAGATGATGATAATGATGGTGATGATGATGATGATGATGATGATGATGACAACGATGATAAAGATGATGATGATTGTGATGTTGTTACCTTGTTGATAGACACATCCAGAAAGTATATTACTAATAAGAATTCTTCCTTCAAGAGGAGAATCTGAACCTCCTTCCATTTCAATACCAAGTGAACCATTCTGCAACAGAAATAATGGAGACTGTTATAGCTTGCTTGAAGCATTGTGGAATATAAAAAAATGGGTATATTTAGGAAGAAGCTACTATTTTTTATGTTTTATTTTAAATGTACCATCGATTATCAAAGGACACACTGAAGAAAACTTTGGAAAAATCGGAGAGTATATTTTCAGGTTGCTGTTATTATTTATTTATTCAATTTAAACATCCTTATAGAGCTAGTAAGCCATGACAGACTGGAGAGAAGTATCAAGTACTCCTTACCTTCTTACAGTCGGTATTCAAAAAGAGCTTGTTAGACAAGAAATAAAAAATAAAAAAAATAAAAAAGGAACAAAAAAATAAAATATAAATAAAATTTCAAATATTGACTGCCAATGGGAGGCAGATTATGCCTAAGAAAACGAAAAAGAAAAGTGGAAACACGGGAAGCTGTAAAACAGCTAGAAGATTCTATAGTTAAATTTGTTAACTATTGCATTTACATTACTCTATTTATACTATTGTATTTTTGTGGTAAAGGCTTTATCTAACATAATTATCTCACATAATATCGAATCTATGAAATATTGATGTTATTTATTTTGAGAACAATACCTTAACATCAGTATGAGTGACCAGTTACGGCCAGTTTGAACAGAAAGAGGTGAGAGAATTCTGGCCGGATATGGCCGGTTTAAATGCTAAAGGGTTAAACTTGCATGCATGCAAATGCACACAGGAGACTGATTTGTCACTTATGTATACTCTTAGGTCTCGGATAATTGTCTCCCCTGCTGTTTATTAATTTTTTTCAGATCCCTCCTATTCCCACCTATTCCCCCCGTTTATTAAATTTTGCTAATCTATCTCCGGCGGAATTTTATTTTAAGTCGTAGCATTCCTGTGACAATTAATTTCTTTATACATTAAAAAAACATTATACATGGCAAAAAAAGTACATCACATCCTCCTCCTCCAACGAACACCCTACAGTTTATGAAACAACTTACTATTTTAATTGTAATTGTCCTGATTTGTCTTCCACCAATTTCCTTTGAGGTAAACTAAAAGACAAAGAACATACATAATTGTAATACATACAACTTAATAACTTGACAATTAACCCTTTAGCATTTACATTACTCTATATATACTGTTGTATTTTCTCAGAAAAGGTTTAATCATAAAATTATGTTGGAATATTTAAATTTTAAAAGGAACTCTTTAAACAGCTTGGTTTGGTTTTGTAGAGCCAGAGCTGGCTGTCATCAGGTTGATATCAAAAACGTTAACCATTTGTTCTTATATAAAATACTGTTGGCAGATATTAATTTAAATAGGAACCCATTTAATCCATTAGTATTTACATTACTCTATATATACTATTATATTTTCATAGGAAAGGCTTATCTCACAGAATATCAAATCTACGAGATTTTGATATTATTTATTTTGAGGCCACACAACTATGGAGAGTCTCGTCGGCATTACTGGAGCTTTATTTATTGACCCCGTAAGGATGAAAGGCAAAGCAAACCTCGGTGGGATTTGAACTCAGAATGTAAAGGGTTGTAACACTATGCTACAAAGCATATTGTCCGACGTTCTACCAGTTGCAATAATATTGATTTCTGATTTAGGCCCAAGGCTAACAATTTTTGAGGCAGGAGAAAGTCAATTAAATTGACCCCAGTGCATTACTGGTACTTTATTTATCAACCATGTAAGGATGAAAAGCAAGGCCAATCTCGGCGGGATTTGAACTGAGACCGTAAGGGGCCGTAACTCTATCCTGCAAAGCATAAAGGGACATAACTCTATGCCATACAACATGTCTGATACCCAACCGATACTGCCAGTCCACATAATAATAATAGTTTCTTATATAGGCACAAGGCCAGTAATTTGGGGAGAGGGGAAAGTTGATTAAATTGACACCACTGCATGACAGGTACTTTATTTTATTGACCCCATAAGGATGAAAAGCAAAGTTAACCTTGGTGGGATTTGAACTCAGATCATAAAGGGCCATAACTCTATATTGCAAAGCACAAAGGGCCATAACTCTATGCCACACAACATGTCTGATGCCCAACCGATACCCCCAATCCACATAATAATAATTGTTTCTACTTTTGGCACAAGGCCAGCAATTACCTAGTGCATTACTGGTACTTTATTTTATCGACCCCTTAAGGATGAAAGGCAAAGTTAACCTCAGCGGGATTTGAACTCAGATCATACAGGGAGGTAACTCTATGCTTCAAAGCATGGAGTCCGACCTCTACCGATACTGCCAATCCACCGCCTTAACCACATAATAATAATAAAAGAATGTTTACCAATTTCCTTGCTTCATTATCACTGAGTGTCTCTACATTTTCACTGTGAAAAAATGAAAGAGAGGAAGAATGTAATGAGAGAAAAAAATGTTTTTTCAGTAAATATATTTCTATAAATAATCCTAAATTAACTTAAAAATGTTTTTTTAAAAACTTAACAGCAAACCCTTTTTAAAAAATAATTTAAATAAATATTTAAAATCTATCTAGCATCTAAACTTAACGGTCCTTTTCAGTTTTAACGTTATCCTCATTAGTATATTTCCCCTGAGTATTGAAAAATTATATTCGCTATCTTCAATGAACTTATAACATGAAGTTCACATGAAGATATGTCACTATCTTTACATCAATTATTATATTTTATCCGACGAAAGCGTACTAAAATATTAGTACCCTTGAAATACGTATAATAAAATAAATATGGTTTTATAAAGATATTTTCCATATATTAATAATATTGATATTAATGATACGCCGGGAAAAAACTTGTTGAGTGCTTCTAATCTGTTGTAAATTAACTTTGTTGAATAATCAACAAACCAAATAACTCATTGTTTATATATATATATATATATATATATATATATATATATATATATAATAAAATGACAGGAGGCTGGACTTGTGTAAATCCTTGAAAGCTTTATTATACTATGATCATTTCAATGACCGGGTTCCGTATGAATCCAGTGATATCATCAGTTATTCGAAATATAATAAATGAATGTAATAGATAAAATCCATGGGGCTGAAAATCAAAGACCGGAGGACGACCGAAGTAGACCGAATAGCCAGCACTTGAGGGCGACCGGCTAAAGTGGAAGATGCTAGATGTCGGTCGTCCTCCAGTTTTTGATTTTCAGCCCCATGGATTTTATCTATTACATTCATTTATATACCTGATGATATCACCGGATTCATACGGAACCCGGTCATTGAAATGATCATAGTATAATAAACCTTTCAAGGATTTACACAAGTCCAGCCTCCTGTCATTTTCTTATAATATTTAACTCCGTACTAGCACCACCAACTACAAAAACGAAGACGGTTGAACTGCTTTACGTTGAGTACTCTCCATATTATTACATTAAGATTGACCACATAGAATTGACCAGCTCTATCCAGTGGTGAACCTTCAAACCCAAATATATATATATATATATATATATATATATATATATATATATATATTACTTCAAAATATTAATAAATATAGACATTCATGTGATCAAATATATTTTATTATACATATTTCAGAGATACTGAGCTATTTCAACAGTATGTCCTCATCAGATAAGATAGGTAATATTAATAACTCCAGAAAACCTTTCTGTAGAGTGCTTATAATCTATTGTGAAACTTTATTCATTAATGAATTCATTGAACCTTGTTAAACTTTTAATCATATATATATATATATATGTACGTGACCTCTGGTGTCACGCAATAATACAGAAGACCCGACTCCCCACGGGTACAAGCCGAAGCTGAAGCATATAGGCAATATGCTCCAACACCCTCCCACTGCAAAGTGGTCATGGAGGTGCCACGGCAAGAGAGCACCCAGCCCACACTGTAAAGTGGACGTGTAGGCGCCACGGAGACAAAAGCACCCAGCACTCACTGTAAATGAGGTTGGTGTTAGGGAGGGCATCCAGCTGTAGAAATCAAGCCAGAATCAGTTCCCATATGAGCAAGACAAAGCCAGCCACCAGACACTGCCCACAACAGGACAACCCGTCTAACCATGCTAGCGTAGAAGAACGGACGTAAAATGGTGATGATGATATATATATATATATATATATATATATCATCATCTTCGTTTAACGTCCATTTTCCATGCTAGCATGGGTTAGACAGGAGTTGTCCCACTTGAGGCAAGGCTGGTCGGGTGACCGTGTCTCGCTCATATAGGACTATCTAGCAGGTTTTCTACAGCTGGATGGCCTTCCTAACACCAACCACATTTACAGTGTGGAACTGGGAACTTTTTACCGTGTTACCTACACGACCACATTACAGCATGGACTGTGTGTGTTTTTTTGTCGTGACACCTACACGATCTCGATGTCATATTCTTGTGCTGTTGGTGGGAGTGGGAGGATAGGGTATGGGTAGTGGATTGGGGTGTATATTTGGTTAAGAGGTGCCTACTGACTGTAGGTTTCGCTTTGTACATAGGCAAGGCAGGTCTTCTGTATTACTGCATAGCGCCAAAGATCTCGGTCCAGAGACATTGTCTTAGAGAGATGTAAGTGTGTGAGGTCAGAATTTATCAGATCACCCCAGGTTTTTCAGGGTCTACCTACTCCGTAACTACCATCCATTTTGATCGCCCTGCACTGTCGTCTTTCATGCGCATCACGTGACCATACCAACATAGTCTTCTCTCAAGTAAACAGCATCCCTCTTATTCCTAATTTCTCACTTAGTTCATTTATGCTTTGCCGTTCACATATATTACTATTACACATCCAACGGAGCATGCATGCTTCGTTCCTTTCCAGTCTACGCAGGTCCTCTGCACGTAATGCCCATGTCTCATTGCCATGTAACATTGCTGTTCATATACAGGCATCATACAATCTGCCTTTCATTTTTAGAGAGAAACATTTAGCAGCCAATAGTGGTATAAGCTCTCTGAACTTTTTCCACCCCGTTCTGACTCTGGCTACTGTACTTTCAGAACACCCTCCACCACTGCTGATTTCGTCACCCAGGTAACGGAAAGTGTCTACTATTTCTATAGAACCATCTGGGCAATAGAAGGAGCTAGTATCCTTTGGACACTTGCTACTTATTGCACCTGAGCATTGGCCACATATAAAGTCTACGTTCTTAGATAGTTTACCTGTGATCCCACTACATCTTTTATGTACCCATACTTTGCATTTGGGACATAAAATGGAATTTATGCCTACTCCTTTCCTACACACTGAGCATGGCCATTTCCCTGAGGGCACCTGTGCCCTATTTTCCTTTCTACAAACTAGAACTTTAGTCTTAGCCAAGTTAACTTTAAGGCCTTTTGATTCTAGGCCATGCTTCCATGTTTCGAATTTCTTCTCTAGTTCAGCCATTGATTCAGCTATGAGCATTTGATCATCTGAGTATAGGAGTTCCCATGGGCAGCCGGTCTTGAACAACTCTGTTATAGCCTGAAGGGAAATAATAAATAAGAGGGGGCTAAGGACAGAGCCTTGATGAACGCTAACTTTTACACTAAATTCTTCACACTATTCATTGTTAATTCTAACCTTACTGACTGTTTCATTATACATAGCTTGTATAGCTCTTACAAGCCATTCATCTACACCTAGTTTTCTAAGAGCCCACCAGATAATGGAACGGGGAACTCTGTCAAAAGCTTTCTCCAGATCTACAAAAGCTAAGTAGAGGGTTTTACTTTTAGCTAGGTACTTCTCTTGTAGTTGTCGTACAAGAAAAAAGCGTCTGTGGTACTTTTATCTGATATATATATATATATAGAGAGAGAGAGAGAGAAAAGGTGAAGTTGGAAATAGCACAGAAAATATATTTTAGGGTCTGTTTTTCTTTTTTTTCCTTTCTTTGATTTGTCAAAGTGACATTTTGAAAAAATGAGAGGGACAATTCTTTTAAAAAAGAGTTTTATAATGTATATAAAGTATATAAAGTATAACTGGTTTCGATGTATTATTAAAATTCATCTTATCAAATGTTGAGTATTACAATTAAAAAGAATTAATAAGAATTAAAAACTAAAAATTAAAAATTAAAGATTTAAAATTAAGGGGTAAGTTTTTTTTCATCTTCTTTGCTGAGAAGGAAACTGGAGAATATATATATATATATATATATATATATAACGAAGGAATTGTTGTAAGGAACCAGATGGACAATAACGCACCAAAGTACTCAATACTTAGGGAAGTAGAGTGGGTAATAGGAACAAGTATGACCCCGACGGCAGAGCTCAAGCCGTTTCAACGGCTATTTCTGGATAAACAAGAATTTTTAGCCTGGTAAATAAATCATTTATTTACCAGGATTTATTTACCTAAATTCTTATTTAGTCCAGAAATAGCCGTCAAAGCGGCTTGAGCTCTGCCGTCGGGGTCATACTTGTTCCTATATATATATATATATAATATATATATATATATATATATATATATATATATATATATATAGTTAAAAGAATAGAGGTGTAACACACAAGTTATTATATATTGGTAAACGGAATAGAAAATGCTGACAAATTGTTCACAGTTGAAAAATGGTTTAACCCTTTAATGTTCAAACTGGCCAAAACTGACCAGAATTCTCTACTTCTTTCTGTTGAAACTGGCTGTAACTGGTCACTCAAACTGATGTTAAGGTATTGTTCTCAAAATAAATACTTTCAAAATCTCATAGATTCGATATTATGTGAGATAATTATGTGAGGTAAAGCCTTTAGCATGAAAATATAATAGTATATATAGAGTAATGTGAATGCTAAAGGGTTAATTAGGAATAAAAGAGTATTAGTGATTGTATGGGTTAGTATTCAGTTGTGGTTTTAAGTTTTTACCGGTTGCGCATTTCTAAATGCTTTTCAAAAATAATTTTGAGATAGTGTCCGTGCTGTTTGCTCTGATCAGAGCAAACAGCACGGACACTATCTCAAAATTATTTTTGAAAAGCATTTAGAAATGCGCAACCGGTAAAAACTTAAAACCACAACTGAATACTAACCCATACAATCACTAATACTCTTTTATTCCTAATTAACCCTTTAGCATTCACATTACTCTATATATACTATTATATTTTCATGCTAAAGGCTTTACCTCACATAATTATCTCACATAATATCGAATCTATGAGATTTTGAAAGTATTTATTTTGAGAACAATACCTTAACATCAGTTTGAGTGACCAGTTACAGCCAGTTTCAACAGAAAGAAGTAGAGAATTCTGGTCAGTTTTGGCCAGTTTGAACATTAAAGGGTTAAACCATTTTTCAACTGTGAACAATTTGTCAGCATTTTCTATTCCGTTTACCAATATATATATATATATATATATATATCATCATCATCATCATCATCATTTTACGTCCGCTCTTCCCTGCAAGGGTGGGACGAGTCTTATTCAGCACAGCATCTCTCTACTTGTCACGGTCCTTCGTCATCTCCACCGTGAGCTTCACCGATCTGAGGTCTATTCTCACCACCTCCGCCCATGTTTTTCGTGGTCTACCTCTACCACATCTTCCTTCAACTGGCATTTCCTGGCACTTCTTCACCCATCGGTCATCCTCCATACGCATCACATGTCCATACCACCTCAGTCTCCTCTCTCGCACACTACATTCTATCCCTCTCAGACACAGTTTCTCTCTCAACACATTCATGCTGGGTCGTTCACGCACATTTACACTGCACATCCAACGGAGCATGCTTGCCTCATTTCTCTCCAGCCGTCGCATATCCTCTGCAGTTGCTGCTCATGTCTCACTACCATGCAGCATCGTGCTCCTCACATAGGCATCATATAACCGGCCTTTCGTACGCAGGGAGAAACCCTTCTTCGTCAGCAGAAGAAGCAGTTCCCTAAACTTCTTCCAACCCGTCCTTATTCTAGATACTATGGCCTTGGAACACCCCCCTCCCATGCTAATCTGATCTCCTAGGTACCGGAAGCTATCCACCACTTCTATAGCACCCGCCTGCATTTGAAAAATGTGTCTATCAATGTGACTTCTACTGTCTAATTTCCCTGTACATCTACTGCATATGTATTTCTCCCTACCTGTTAGTTTGCTTGCTATCCCGCTACATCTCTTGTGTACCCAGGATCTGCATTGTGTGCATTTTATAGAATTTTCTGCATATCGAACATGGCCATTTCCCTGACGGAATCAGGGTTTTGTCCTCTTTTCTACTCATCAACACTTTTGTCTTAGCTAGGTTCACTCTCAGTCCTCTTGCTTCCAACTGCTGTTTCCATAGCCAGAATTTATTCTCTAGCTCCTCTACTGATTCTGCTATAAGAACCGGATCGTCAACATAGAGAAGTTCCCATGGACAGCCAGTCTTAAACTCCTCTGTTATGGCTTGGAGGACTATAATGAACAGGAGTGGGCTGAGGACCAAACCTTGATGTACTCCTACTTGTATCTGGAATTCCTCACTAAACTCCATTCCTAACCTGACTTTACTGAGAGTACCTCTGTACAAAGTTTGCACTGTCCTCACAAGCCATTCCTCAACACCAGCGAGGACACTGGAAACTTATTAAAAAATAATTCAGTGGATAGGAAATAGCAAAGCGTGGACTGAATTCCAAGCCATTGAGAAGATCACTGCCTCTATTTCCTATCCACTGAATTATTTTTTAATAAGTTTCCAGTGTCCTCGCTTTGCCTGGAAACTTACATGAGAATAGACTTTCCTGACGACGGAATGCTTCTCGATATTATTCTTCGGAAAATATATTTACTCCATTCCAGAAACTAATTAGTTGGAAGTGATATTTTAGTAAGTAAGTTAATTTTATAATTTTCTTATTTTACGTCTCTTATATTATTGTTCTGCAACCCCATGCATTGAACCACACTGTTATTAAGACAAAACCTATATATTTGCTAGCATTGATATGCATCTGTATGTATATATATGTTACTAGATATGAATTCTTTATTATATATATATATATATATATATATATATATATATATATATATATATATATATATATATATATATATATATATATATATATATATATATATATATATATATATATATATATATATATATATCATGAAAAAAATTATGCATTTTCTATATATTTTATCTGAGGAGGACATGTTTTGCTTTATGTTATACATAAAACTTTACATCTTCAAAATATATATAATTGTTTCTACTTTTGGCACAAGGCCAGCAATTATCCAGTGCATTACTGGTACTTTATTTTATCAACCCCGTAAGGATGAAAGGCAAAGTTAACCTCGGCGGGATTTGAACTCAGAATAGCAAGGGCCGTAACTCTATGCGTCAAAGCATGGCGTCCGACCCTCTACTGATACTACCAGTCCTCTGCCTTCGAAATATATATAATGAAATAAAAACAGATGATATAAAGTATATCTTTCGTTCATTACTATTACTATTATATATATGTGTGTGTGTGAATAGTAATATTTGCAGGTGTGAAGCGGTAAAAATAAACAAACAGTTCTCAATCGAGAAGAGAGCAGAAAAATTAAAAAGAAAAAAAAAAGAAAAAAAAGTAGAAACAATTATTTATTTATGTTTATATACGGAACAAAAGCCCTACGCAGGGTTTCAAGGCCCAATATTGACCATATCTCCCGAATACAAGAAACATCATCAAAATTGTGACCTATCTTCAGGCGCTTATACAAGTCTATTTTATCTAAAACAACTCATATAAGCACCTGATGAAGAATGATGATGATGATGATATGGAGGAGGAGGCGGAGGAGAAGAAGAAGAAGAAGAAGAAGAAGAAGAAGAAGAAGAAGAAGAAGAAGAAAGAGAAGGAGGAGGGTTTTTAGTTAAATATAAGCACTTTAATGTAAAACAGTTTTGTATCATAGAACCAAGGTTGACTTCAGGTGGTTTTCTATCAAAGGGGTTAAATTAATTAAGGTTTGATTAATTTGTTTAGATGAGAGAATATAATCAAAGGTGGTGATGTGGTGGTGGTGGTGGTGGATGTGTGGAGGGGTATGACATGAAGACAGAATATTCTCTTACTTGGATAGTGATAGTTCAGGATTTTTATACATAATAAAGTTATCATTGACTGGGGGACTGTTGTCATGGATGTTGCCTGGATCCTGGAAATAATGGTAATTAGAATAATGGTAATTAGAATAATGGTAATTAGAATAATGGTAATTAGAATAATGGTAATTAGAATAATGGTAATTAGAATTTTATATGAACATTCTGGTGTAAAACAAGGAATACATCATTGAGTTGAAAACTCCAATAAAAAATATATTGTCTACAGATTAACCCCTGTTAATCCTTTAGCATTTAAACCGTCCATATCTTACCAGAATTCTCTCCCCTCTTTCTGTTTAAACCAGCTGTAACTGACGGCTCATACTTATGTTAAGGTATTGTTCTCAAAATAAATAACATCAAAATCTCGTAGATTCGATATTATGTGAGATAATTATTGTTTCTACTTTTGGCACAAGGCCAGCAATTACTCCAGTGTATTACTGGTACTTTATTTTATCGACCCTGTAAGGATGAAAGGCAAAGTTAACCTCAACGGAGTTTGAACTCAGATCATAAAGGGCCGTAACTCTATGCTGCAAAGCATGGCGTCCGACCCTCTACCGATACTGCCAATCCACCGTTCTTATGTGAGATAATTATGTGAGATAATTATGAGAGGTAGAGCCTTTACCGTGAAAATACAATAGAAAATATAGAGTAATGTAAATGCTAAAGGGTTAATATATATATCAAGCTTTTTCTTCTTCTTCTTCGCCCACTTAATCCTCGGAGGGTAGAGTCTTCAAACACACCTTCCACTTCCAGCGGGTCCTGTCAGAAGCAACTGTTTCCAACTGATCCGACTGGATCCCCAAGTGACACCAGCTAAGCTCATGGATGTTATCCAACCATCTTGCTCAGGATATACCCCTGGGTTGACAGTGGTCAATTTAATCGACTTTCCCTTTCCCCAAAAATCGTTGGCCTTTTGGCTAAATGAGGAACATTTATCACAGACTACGTACCATATTTTGAAGATAATCAAGAGGGGGTTCAGAGAAGTCAAATCCATTATCATTATCTGAAAAAATAAAATTGTAAACTAGATGCTGCTGATGATGATGATGATGCTGGGGGTAATGGTGGTGACGGTGGTGGTTGTGGTGGTGGTGATGATGATGATGACGATAATGAGAATGGGGATGATTGTGATAAGGATGGTGGCAGCAGTGATGATGATGATGATGATGATGATGATGATGGTAATGGTGATGGTGGTGATGATGGTGATGATAATGAGAATGGTGGTGATTGTGATGAGGAGGGTGACAGCAGTGATGATGATAATGATGACGACGATGATGATGATGATGATGGTGTTGATGATGATGATGATGATGATGATGGTGGTATAATGACAATGTTGATGATTGTGATGACGATGATGATGATGATTGTGATGACGATGATGATGATAATGATGGTGGTGGTGACAACAACGATGATGATACTTGTGATGATGGTGATCTTGATAATGATGATGTTGATGGTGATGATGGAGATGATTGCAATAATAATGATGGTGATGATTGCAATAATGATGATGGTGATGATTGGGATGATGATGATGATGATGATGATGATCATGGTGACTACATTATCTAATGTTGTTGTTGCTTAAGCTGGTGTTTGGAACACTACTTAACAAAGGTTCTGACATAAAATTATGATGGAAGGGTTTTAGATGAATATAGATACTTTACAACTAGGGCCATTTCCAGGTGGTTTGATAGGAAGAGGATTAAGTTTGTTTTCGAAGTGGAGACTTCTGGTGTCCTTGGCCCTAGGACCACCTCCCTACTCACCACCATCGGCCCGGAGTTGGCTACCCACAGGTGTGAGCCTCGTGAGCTAGAATGGCTTTTCCAACGTGTCTCCCTCACCATCCTCTGGTGAAACGCTTTCTCTATTCTTTTCACACAGGGGCCGTGGGGTGACCAGCATGTGGGCTCCTGTTTGCTTATAATACTGAGAGATGGGGTGAGCGAGAGAGATGGAGGCAGTGTGTGAAAGAGAGAGAACACAAACACACACATGCACTTGATAAGACATCTAAACTATTTGGCCATTTAACCATACATGTCCCATTGTACAGGGTGACCCAAAGGTCACACAGGGGTTTTAGTTTTTATTAACTTCCTGAATTGTACAGATTGATGTATGAAATTTTGATACAACTTAAAGGGCATAATGGAAATTATTTTGCACTTGTCAATCCTTGTCCCACCTCTACATTACTTATAAAACAAAAAAAAATTATGAACAGTTGCGACCCCTGTGTTACTTTTGGGCCACCCTGTACAATCATTTAACAAACCGAAGATTGAGGAGGATGAGGAGAAAAAGGATGAGGAAAAGAGGACATTTTAAAATGTGATGTTTTATATGATAGAACCAGGGGGTTGATGTGGGGGACAATTTAGTGTGAAAAGGATTTAATCAACAAGTTTACCTTCTTTGTATAGAGAAGCATCATAGCCATTTACTATTTCAGCTTCTATTTCTTCTGGGTCTAAAATAAGAGAACATTTCAGTGTGTTAACATAAAATATAAAATATCAGAAACAGAAGCCCCCACAACCTACTCCCCCCAAAACAGTAGAAAACACACACTGTTAGATCAGCTGTAGAGAGCGGGAGAGAAGACTGTGTTGGTATGGACACGTGATGTGCATGGAGGATGGCCGCTGGGTAAAGAAGTGGCAAGAAATCGCAGTAGAAGGAAGACGCAGTAGAGTTAGACCACGTAAAACATGGGCAGAGGTAGTGAGAACTGACCTCAGATCGCTGAAGCTCACGGAGTAGATGACAAAGGACCGTGACAAGTGGAGAGATGTTGTGCTGAATAGGACCCGTCCAACCCTTGCAATCAGGGAAAAGCAGACATAAAATGATGATGATGATGATGATGATGAAACATGACGACAATGACGGCAATGATGATGATGATGATGATGATGATGATGATGATGGTAGTGAGGGTAATAATGATAACGATGACGATGATGAGGGTGATGATAATGATGATGATGATGATGACAGTGATGGTAATAATAATGATGATGATGATGATGATGATGATGATGATGATGATGATGATAGTGATGATGAAGACCAGCCTAATATATTGCAACAATGCCAATACTTACAGTGGAACTCATCCATTGTCCTACGTTCTGTTACTCCATTTGATATTTGCAAATCTGAGCTGGAATTATTATATAACAGAAGAGTTTATAGAGTAAAACAGTAGCTAGGGGAACATACACTCATATATATATACATGTGTACACACACACACACATGTTATATATATATATATATAGTAATTGTTTCTACTATTGGCACAAGGCCAGAGATTAACCAGTACATTACTGGTACTTTATTTTATCGACCCCGTAAGAATGAAAGGCAAAGTTAACCTCGGCGGGATTTGAACTCAGAATGGCAAGGGCCGTAACTCTATGCGTCAAAGCATGGTGTCCGACCCTCTACCGATACTGCCAATCCACCGCCTATATATATATAGTAATAATAATAAATTTGAATATCAAATATATATATATACACATGTACTTCACACACAAATATATATATATATATATATATTGATGACCTCGCACTTATAGCTGAATCTATGGTAGAACTAGAGAAGAAATCCCAAACTTGGAAGCAGGGACTAGAAAGAAAGGGTCTCAAAGTCAACATGACAAAGACTAAGGTCCTTGTAAGTAGACGAGAAAACAGAACCCAGATCCCCTCAGGGAAATGGCCTTGCTCAGTATGTAGGAAAGGTGTAGGTAGGAACTCCATTCTCTGCCCCAAATGCAAACAATGGGTACACAAGAGATGTAGCGGGATCTCAGGAAGCTTAATTAAGAATGTAGGCTTCACATGTAGCAGCTGTGCTGGGACAGCAAGCAGCAAACAGCCACAGGAAACAAGTACCACCAATCTCTGGGAGGGCTCTGTAGAGACAGTAGACAGCTTCTGCTACCTAGGTGACCGAATTAGCAGCGGAGGTGGGAGTTCAGAAAGTACAATAACTAGGGTAAGAACGGGATAGAAGAAGTTCAGGGAACTACTGCCACTGCTAGCTGCAAAAGGCTTCTCCCTCAAAATGAAAGGCAGACTGTATGATGCGTGTATACGAACAGCAATGTTACATGGTAGTGAGACCTGGGTGCTGAAGGTGGAAGACTTACGTAGATTAGAGAGAAACGAAGCCTGCATGCTCCGATGGATGTGTAATAGTAATATACGTGAACGACAAAGCATAAATGAATTGAGAGAGAGACTGAGCATAAGAGGAATCAAATGCTATGTGCAGGAGAGGCGGTTGCGTTGGTATGGACATGTAATGCGTATGAAGGATGACAGCTGCATAAAAAGGTGCAGAGCACTAGAAGTCAATGGAAACCGTGGAGTGGGGAGACCCAAGAAGACCTGGGATGAGGTGATAAAAGCCGACCTTACCCAATTACACCTCTCAAAGGTGATGACACACAGCCGTGACCTCTGCATATAGACAATATGCCCCCACACCCTCCCACTGCAAGGTGGTCGTGGAGGTACCACGGCAAAAAAGCACCCAGCCCACACTGTAAAGTGGACATGTAGGCACCACGAAAAAGCACCCAGCACTCACTTTAAATGAGGTTGGTGTTAGGAAGGGCATCCAGCTGTAGAAATAAAGCCAAATCAGTTCCTGTATGAGCAAGGCATGGTCAGCCGACCAGACACTGCCCACAACAGGACAACCTGTCTAACCCATGCTAGCGTGGAAGAACGGACGTAAAACGGTGATGATGATGATGATGATGATGATATATGTATGTATTTTTTCTCGCGAGTCAGTTCTTTCATTGCTACGGTCCCCGCGGCTGAATTACTGGTCGCTAACTTCAATTTGCAAAGCCCTTTAAACTGTATGTTATTACTCTAAGGTTTTATACCTTATCGAGTGCTTGACTGCACTTCTGAATGCATTCGTCGGCTTAGCTATAGCTCGAGCTTCGAATATACTGTACTTCCATTTATATATATATATATATATATATATATGACTATATATGTGTGTGTGTGTATATATATATATATATATATATATATATATATATATATATATATATATATATATCATCATCATCATCACCGTTTTACATCCGTTCCGTTCTTCCATGCTAGCATGGGTTAGACGGGTTGTCCTGTTGTGGGCAGAGTCTGGTCAGCTGACCATTCCTTGCTCATACAGGAACTGATTCTGGCTTGATTTCTACACCTGGATGCCCTTCCTAATACATTTACAGTGAGTGCTGAGTGCATTTTTCCGTGGCGCCTACACGTCCACTTTACAGTGTGGGCTGGGTGCTTTTTTTTGCCGTGGCACCTCCACGACCACTTTGCAGTGGGAGGGTGTTGGGGCATATTGTCTATATGCTCTAGCTTGTACCCATGGGAGGTCGGGTACTCTGTATTACTGCGTGACGCCAGAGGTCACGGCTGTGTGTCATCGCCTTTGAGAGGTGTAATTGGGCAAGGTCGGCTTTTATCAGCTCATCCCAGGTCTTCTTGGGTCTCCCCACTCCGCGGTTTCCATTGACTTCTAGTGCTCTGCACCTTGTTATGCAGCTGTCATCCTTCATATGCATCACATGTCCATACCAATGCAACCGCCTCTCCTGCACACAGCATTTGATTCCTCTTATGCTCAGTCTCTTTCTCAATTCATTTATGCTTTGTTGTTCGCGTATATTACTATTACACATCCATCGGAGCATGCAGGCTTTGTTTCTTTCTAATCTACGTAAGTCTTCCACCTTCAGCGCCCAGGTCTCACTACCATGTAACATTGCTGTTCGTATACACGCATCATACAGTCTGCCTTTCATTTTGAGGGAAAAGCCTTTTGCAGCTAGCAGTGGCAGTAGTTCCCTGAACTTCTTCCATCCCGTTCTTACGCTAGTTATTGTACTTTCTGAACACCCACCTCGCTGCTAATTCGGTCACCTAGGTAGCAGAAGCTGTCTACTGTTTCTACAGAGCCCTCCTAGAGATTGGTGGTACTTGTTTCCTGTAGCTGTTTGCTGCTTGCTGTCTCAGCACAGCTGCTACATGTGAAGCCTACATTCTTAATTAAGCTTCCTGAGATCCCGCTACATCTCTTGTGTACCCATTGTTTGCATTTGGGGCAGAGAATGGAGTTCCTACCTACATCTTTCCTACATACTGAGCAAGGCCATTCTTTCTAGTCCCTGCTTCCAAGTTTGGAATTTCTTCTCTAGTTCTACCATAGATTCAGTTATAAGGTCATCTGCATACAGGAGTTCCCATTGGCATCCGGTCTTAAACTCCTCCGTTATTGCCTGCAGGACTATGATGAACAGGAGAGGGCTAAGAACAGAGTTGTGGTGGACACCAACCTGTACGGTAAATTCCTCGCTATACTTATTGCTAATCCTAACTTTGCTGACTGCTCCCCTATACATGGCTAGTACAGCTTTCACAAGCCATTCATCTACTCCTAGTTTTCTAAGAGCCCACCAGATTATAGCACGTGGAACTCTGTCAAAGGCTTTCTCGAGATCAACGAATGCCAGGTAGAGTGGCTTACTTTTAGCTAGGTACTTTTCCTGTAACTGCCTCACAAGGAAGAGGTCATCAGTGGGGCCTCTTCCTGGTACAAACCCAAATTGCATCTCATCTAGTTTCACCTGGTCCCTAATCAACTGTGCTATAACTCTTTCTGTTACTTTCATGACCTGGTCCATCAGCTTTATACCCCTATAGTTTCCTCTATCTAGTGCATCACCTTTACCTTTGTAGCAGTTGACAATGATGCTACTGCACCAATCTTTTGGTATGACACCTTCTAGTATTACCTGGTTAACAATACGTGTGGTTATAGTGTGATCTACAGACCCAGATGCCTTCAGCATCTCGGCAGCTATACCCGATGGACTGGTTGCCTTCCCCATCTTCATATCTTTGATTTCTTTACTTACTGTGCTGCTGCTGACTTGTACTGCTGGCCCCTCTATAGGGTCTACTTGGGGTAGGGTCTCTTCTTCCCATGCATTCTCCTCATTTAGTAATCTATCATAATGGCTCTTCCATGCATCTTTCTTCTCAGCACTTGTGAGGGTAAGCTCACCTTTATCATTCTGGATACACTTCTCTCCAATGACATCACAATTCTCTCTGATGCACTGCCTCGCAATCTTGAACACCTCCTGTTTCAGGTCCTCACGTTGCAAAACATGCTTGAATTTTCTATCCTCTGCTTTCCTCCTAGCTAAGTATACTTGTCGCCTAGCTTGCCTCTTGGTCTCTATGTAATGTACCCTGCTCCCCCGTTCTTCCATTCTTTCCATGCCTGTCTCTTGGTCTTAACTGCCTCATCTACCTTATTGTTCCACCACCAAGTCACTCTCCTCCTGCGTGTGGTCTTACTCCAGCCACAGATCTCATCCGTCGCCTCTAGTAAGTTATTTTTTAGGAACTCCCAGTGCTCTTCTACATTGAATGTCTCTATCTGTTCTTCTTTACAGTCATAGGCGTTGAGTAAAATATCTTTAAATCTGTTACTGGCTGAGGGGTCTTTCAGCTTCCAGATCTTTCTTCTCCAGGTTGGCCTCTGTTTCCAGGTTCGTCTAATTCTGACCGTGAGGTCACTGACAACTAAGCTATGTTGGGAGGTACATTCCTCACTAGGGAAGGCTTTTGTGTTTACGACCGTCCATCTGTCACGTCCTCTGATGAGGATAAATATATATATATATGTCCTGAATATTTTTATATTACTCACTCTACTACCCCAAGTATCGAGTACTCTGGTGAATAATGGCCTAACTGGTTTTTACCATCTCCATTCTGCTATATATATATATATATATATATATATACACACACACATCACATATATATATATCATGATGATGATAATAATGATAACAATGATATTGACAGTGATGATGATTATAATAGTGACAAAATATGAATACCTTAAAGATCTTTTGAATTGAGGTTTGGCTATGGGTAGGTTGATAGCTTGACTCTCCCCAACAGAGGGGGAAGTTAATGTAGAAGTCCTTAACACATCTATCCATGATGTTGCCTACAATAATAAAAAAAAAGGACCTCAGTCAGTTTTGACGATGAGTGTTCTAGTTGGTTTATCAATAAGACATGGGTGTGTGTATGTCTGTGTATTTGTCAGTGACCGTATAGACGGCTGCGAATATGTATTTGTGTATAGAAGTATGTGTTTATACAAAAAAGCATATAAAAGATATGTGTATAATATATATATATATAAATATATCGAGCCCTCTTTGGATTTTAGTCTTCACATTTATTTATATTATTACTATATATTAAGGACGGTGGATTGGCAGTATCGGTAGAGGGTCGGACGCCATGCTTTGCAGCATAATTACGTCTCTTTACGGTCTGAGTTCAAATGCCGTCGAGTTAACTTTGCCTTTCATCCTTTCGGGGTCGATAAAATAAAGTACCAGCAATGTACTGGGATAATTGCTGGCCTTGTGCCAAAAGTAGAAACAATTATTACTATATATGTATAGATATATGTATGAATGAGTGTGTGTATGTGTGTGTGTGTGCATATATATATATCATCATCATCACCATCATCATCATTTTATGTCCGCTTTTCCCTGCTTGCAAGGGTGGGATGGGAACTGATTCTGGCTTGATTTCTACAGCTGGATGCGCTTCCTAACACCAACCTCATTTATAGTGAGTACTGGGTGCTTTTTTTCTGTGGCACCTACACGACCACTTTGCAGTGGAATGATAGGGACCCCAGTCCTATCATCTCATTTCTACAGCTGAGTAAACTGGAGCAATGTGAAATAAAGTGTCTTACTCAAGGAAACAACACATCACCCGGTCTGAGAATTGAACTCACAACCTTTCGATTGCAAGGCCAATGCTCTAACCACTAAGCCATGTGCCTCCATATATATATATATATATGTCACGATAAAAAAAACACACAGTCCACGCTGTAATGTGGCCGTGTAGGTAATACGGTAAAAACCTCCCAGTCCACACTGTAAATGTGGTTGGTGTTAGGAAGGGAATCCAGCCATAGAAAACCTGCCAGACAGTCCTATACGAGTGAGACGACCAATCTTGCCTCAAGTGGGATAATTCCCGTCTAAACCCATGCTAGTGTGGAAGATAGGTGTTAAACGATGATGATGATATAGATATGTATGAATGAGTGTGTGTATATATGTATTCATGTATATGTAAGTGTGTGTGTGCTTGAAGTGAAAAAAAAAACAAAAAAAAACATTGATTACTTACAACCTGTTTTCTAACTCTCAGCAGAAGATGTGATGAAGTTTTCAGAGCCATAACAGCCTGGAGAGGCAGACAAATTGGTTACTATGGCAACAACAGATTAGGTCAACAACACCAATAACATCTACACAAACTAAACAAATGACAATCTATTTGGGTTTTTTCCACCTGCTAGAAATAGCAATCAAATTTGTGAATATATTAAGTTTGTCCCCAAAATACTGATGTTTTTTTTAACCCTTTAGCATTTAAACAGGCCATATCCGGCCAGAATTCTCTCACCTCTTCCTGCTCAAACTGGCTGTAACCTGCCACTCATACTTATGTTAACCCTTTAGCATTTATATTACTCTATATTTACTATTGTATTTTCACAGTAAAGGCTTTATCTTACATAATTATTTCACATAATATTGAATCTGTAAGATTTTGATATTATTTAATTTGAGAACAATACCTTAACATCAGTATGAGCAGCTGGTTACAGCCAGTTTGAACAGAAAGAGGTGAGAGAATTCTGGCCGGATATGGCTGGTTTAACCCTTTAGCATTTACATTATTTTATATATACTATTATATGTTCATGGTAAAGGCTTTATCTCACATAATTATCTCACATAATATTGAATCTGTGAGATTTTGAACGTATTTATTTTGAGAACAATACCTTAACATCAGTTTGAGCGACCAGTTACAGCCAGTTTCAACAGAAAGAGGTAGAGAATTCTGGCCGGTTTTGGCCGGTTTGAACACTAAAGGGTTAAATGCTAAAGGGTTATGGTATTGTTATCAAAATAAAAAATATCAAAATTTCATAGCTTCGATACAATGTGAGGTAAGTATGTGAGATAAAGCCTTTACTGTGAAAATATAATAGTAAATATAGTGTAATGTAAATGCTAAAGGGTTAAATGTATATTAGCTGAGGGTGGTGAATTGCCAGAGTCGTTAGAATGTCTGATAGAATGCTTTATGATATTCGTTCCAGCTCTCTGCTCTCTCAGTTCAAATCTGGCCAAGGGCAACTTTGCCTTTCATCCTTTTGAGGTCGATAAAAAAAGTATCAGTCTAGTACTGGGGTTAATTCTTCCTCTATATCTCTTTCTCATTTTCCTCTCTCTCACTTTCTATCTTTCTCAGGAAAATGCTGGAATTTGTCTCCATTCCTAGAGTACTTGGAATTAAACAAATGTCCACATCAATATATGAATATACTCCATATTGGTCGTTTTCCGGACCGAGAGAAGTCATCATGCCAGTCATTATAGAAAACCAAACCACACTCCTCCCTTCACAATACAAACACACATTTAAATGAGAACTAGATCTATTATTTTAACAAAACACTGGCAATAAATATATATTTATATCTTATCTATATTTACCCCTAATTTACATTTTTTTTATTTATATTTTTTATATAATTATATTTTTTTAAATATAATTTTTATTTTCTAATTTATACTTTTTTCTAAATGTAGTTTGTATGTAATGTATTTTTCATTATTTATTTTTGTTCGTTTACTAAAACACGACATTCAGTCCAACTTTCATTATATATTTTTTAAAAAACATTTTATAAGTTTATAATTTTGTATAACTTGACCTTCATAGATCATATCTACAGAAACCTGATCTTCTCTACTGTCACACTTAGATGGTTTTGGCCAAATACAGAATTTGTAACCAAGACTGCACCAACGTGTATATATAAATATACACATATATAATATGTAGGAATGTAAACATGCTAGAAAATACGAATTTCCCTGTGAATTGAAAAAATGATAGACATCTGTCTGTCTATCTGTCTATCTGATGGCCAATGCTAACTATGAAATTAATTGGAGTATAACTGAAATTTAGAGTGAAGTTAGAGTTTAGCTAGAGAGTAGTTTGAGTGTAGCTGGAGTGTGGTTCTAGTGTGGTTCGAGTGTAATTAGAGTGTTACTTGAGTGTTGCTAGAGTGTAATTTGAATGTAGTTCAAGCCTAGTCCAAGTGTAGCTAGAGTGTAGTTCTAGTGTGGTTCAAGTATATTTAGAATGTAGTTAGAGTGTTGCTTGAGTGTAGCTAGAGTGTAGTTTGAGTGTAGTTTGAGTGTAGTTCTAGTATAGTTCAAGGGCCACAACGACAACAAAGTGCCCAAATACAGTGAGATGACTCAAACAGCAGTTCAATGTTTGAGACAAGATGCTAAACTCTACTCTTTAAGTGAATGGTGTATTAAAGGGCTGTAGAAAGACTGATACTCACTTGAGAATGGGTGACATCAATAAAACTGGTCTCATTCACAGATAGAATTTGATCTCCGGATTCAAGGCCAGCTTCTTGAGCTAGATTCTCTGGATTTACAAATTGGACATAGATTCCTTTTTGATTTGGAGGTCCGCTTACGATTCTGACAAATACATTTGAATAATTCACAGTTGTATAAATAACATTACAAATTGTTTATAATTCTTACAAAATGAAAATATTAACACAGATATAAACACACGTAATCACTCTTATATATAATGATTGGAGAACTTCAAGACTGTGTTCAATTTATTATTTTACATCACATTATTAAACTAAGTTGGATTGCTTTGAATAAATCATAAATGAATATTATGTAATTTATCTACAAAATTTCTTAGCTCTTGATTAAACATAAATAATCTTATATATAATGTATTGCTTATTTCAGGATTCACTTCTCTTAAATCTTTCACATGTCAACTTCTGTTAGCATATGGATTACTTTACTGATTACAGAAGAAAGTGTAACACAGTCTTTGTTCAATTTATGTGCATATTGTCAATTTACTTTTTAATTTACGTATATCTAAAAGCATATATATTTGCATATAATATCAATATGCACACTACACATGCTAGCAGAAAACTGCCTGAAGGGTGGTTCTTCTGCTAGTTCAATTAATTATTGTTAGGAATCTCACAAATATAATGCACAAAAATATATGATCAAAGCGAGAGAAAAACAACAAAAACCCAAACAACCATCAATTCACTACCAAGAGCAACAATTGGCTACATACTACAAGGGTCAATGGACAATTTTGAGGCAAGAGACTTGGGAAGTTGAGGTTTAAATTGAGTTTTAACTAAAACTGAAGTTTTAATGAAAACTGACATTTAGATGAAGTTTTATCTAAAATTGATATTTAACAAGTTTTAACTAAAATTGTCATTTAACTGCATTGACAAAATAAAGCAGTAAAAAAATAAAAGATTACACACGCAGATACTCACACATGCACTCTCATACACTGACACACATACACAAACACACACAGACGCATACACACTCACATGCAATCCCAGATACACATACAAACATACACATATACATGTACACTTACCTACATCCAAGACCACCTGCAGTGGACATATTGATAAAAATTTTGATTGGGTAAGTCGATATATTTGAAATCTGAGGAGAACGAAGAGAATGGAGATGAAGAGAATGGAGAAAATGAAAAAAATTTTATTAATAAGACAAAGTGTAATTACAAAATTCTTGTCGATTGGTTTTGCTGCTACTACTTAATTCTTAATATCTTGTACTACATGAAAACAATATTGGTTCTTCCAATGTCTTGGGATTCCTGATGTTGTATCTTGAGTTTCAGAAACTATGGTCTCAGGGTATTATATAAGTTAAAGCCAACATTTTTTAGCCAATTTAGCTTATATCCCCCCAAATAAAATGTTGGCTTAAGTTTGATATACAGTGATACCTCACAGTATGAGTTTAATTCATTCCATGACTGAGCTCGTTTTATGATTTTACAAATCATTTTACAAATCAATTTTCCCCATTGAAATTAATTAAAACCTAAATAATCCATTCCAGTCCCCCCAAATCAGCCTCAAATCATTTTTTTATGGGTTTTAAAACAGAAAAGGTGCAGTTACAAGGAAAATGGCAATAAGGATACTGTGACAACAAGATAAACACATGAATTGAGTGAGTGGAGGCTGCACTTGTTGGGAGAGCATATGTGAGCTCAGATCCAACTAGTCGCTTGTATGAAATTCATTGGCACGGTGGATTTCCACTCGCACTACAAGACAAAAATTCGCACAAGCCTCAGCTCGTACAGCAAATTACTTGTACAATAGGGCATTCATACTGTGAGGTTCTTCTGTATATATATATATATGTATGTAGTTGACAGCTGAGAAAAAGGAGTGCTCAATACTGAAGTAGAAATGTTTTGTTAGAATCTATTACCAGTTTAAGTAGGGGAGTACATTTTACATCTGGACTTGTTTTAGTACCAGGTTTTGGGGTGGGGATACCCATTTGGAAGATATGTGGTTCACGCTACATTGCAAATTCTCAAATGATCAGTATATAGGTGTGTGTGTGTGTGTGTGTGTGTGTGTGTGTGTGTGTGTGTGTGTATGTGTTACTTACAATCTTCTCTTTTGGTACATATTTCCAGCGGACAACATCAGAAGCTTTTCTGTCAACAGAAATCAGATTTAATTTAATGAGCAGAAAAACATACATGTTGTGTATTTATCATATACCTCAGGACTGCATTCCATTTTAGCATGGTTTCTATGACTGAATGCCCTTCCAAACATCAACTTCTTTACAGAGTTTACAGAGTGTACCAGGTGCATTTTATTGTGGCATCAGCACTGTATGTATGTATGTATATATATATAAATATATATATATATATATATATATATATATATATATAATACATATATATATATAGACATACATACACACACACACACATATATATATATATATATATATATATAGACATACATATATATATATTGTTATACTTTGGGAGGGTCATGTTGCCAATGAGAAACACACGCACCAGTTGCTTTCACTTCAATTTATTATAAATTAAATTTATAAATTTAGGAATTTATAAATTTCCAGTTGGTTGGTTCCACAACCAGATGATTGTTCATATATTGTCAAAGTTCTTTCGTCACACATTCTGTGACCTCTTCAGTGACTGGGGATTCTTTTCTTTGTTTTTGTGCCTCTCCTTTGTTCTGTCCTATGCCATCTTGTTTTTGTGTGTGTTGTGTGCTTAGTTTGTGCATGCGTTACATCCAGGTGTCTGTGTATGTTTATATTTGTTTATTTATTTGTTTATTTACATGTTACTGGCTGGTTGTTTGTTCTATGTGCGTGTGTGTTTTCATTTTGTCCTTAATTGTAAGTTGTGATGTTGCTGTTCCATTCATGTTTTCTATTTAATTTTGGTTGGAGTTCATTTATATTTATTGCCTCTGTGATTTGTCTAAACATTGCGTTTTTTCTGTGTGTAGATTCTATTTTAGCATGTTGGTGGGGTACAGATGATTCTTTACTATCTTGAAGCTCTCGCCAGTGTTCATTTATCCGTTCCCCTACACTACGAGCTGTCTCACCTATATTCTTATCTCTACATTGTCCTTCAGTACATCTTATGCTATATACTACATTTCTAGTTTTACAGTTAATATGGGGGCTTAATTTACAGATTATACATTCCTTATCTATACAGGGAGGTCTTTGAAAAGGGTATGGATTGCTAATAAGTGTTTTTATGGAGGTACCTGGTCTTTCTACTATCTTAATATTGAGTTTATGTTTATCTAGGGCCCTTCTAAATTTGTAAGCTAATTCACCTCTAGGGGTTGTATCGATGAACATTACAATCTGGTATTTATTGCTATCATACCATGAGTTTATTCTATTAATCTTATTCCTAGTTCTTTCTATTCTATTCCAAAATTTGCTCCTATTCAAGGGGCAGGTCCCATTTGTATCATTATTTACCATTTTTTCCCATTTGGTTCTGGCTCCTCTATATACTCTGATTTTATCTCTCTGAGTGTAACCAGAGAACTGCATACGGTTACCTATTCATGGTATGGTGGGACAATAAACTTAAACTTAAAGAACAATTAGAAGACAGCAACCTCTTAACCCTGATAATGTACTCCCGCTATGTTGATGATATAAACATTGTAGTAAAAACACCCCCACTAGAGAACAGTCAGGAATTAGAGAAAAACACCATGGAAAGCATCCAGCAAATAGCTAACTCCATCCACCAGAGTATTAGAGTTACTATAGACTACCCAAGCAAATACCCCAACCATCGATTACCTGTACTAGACACAGAGCTCTGGTTAGATACAATTAATAACAAAAAATAAATCCTCCATTCCCATTATGCCAAACCCATGACTACCAAATATCTGATCCACCGAAACTTAGCTGTTTCGGACCATACCAAAATCAACATACTGATTGCGGATTTGGTACGGGTGATGAGAAACGTGTCCCACATGTGCAACCCCAAAGAACTAGAGAGACACATACAACACTTCATCCACCGTATGCAGTTCTCTGGTTATCAGAGAGATAAAATCAGAGTATATAGAGGAGCCAGAACCAAATGGGAAAAAATGGTAAATAATGACACAAATGGGACCTGCCCCTTGTATAGGAGCAAATTTTGGAATAGAATAGAAAGAACTAGAAATAAGGTTAATAGAATAAACTCATGGTATGATAGCAATAAATACCAGATTGTAATGTTCATCGATACAACCCCTAGAGGTGAATTAGCTTACAAATTTAGAAGGGCCCTAGATAAACATAAACTCAATATTAAGATAGTAGAAAGACCAGGTACTTCCATTAAAAACACTTATTAGCAATACATACCCTTTTCAAAGACCTCCCTGTATAGATAAGGAATGTATAATCTGTAAATTAAGCCCCCATATTAACTGTAAAACTAGAAATGTAGTATATAGCATAAGATGTACTGAAGGACAATGTAGAGATAGGAATATAGTGTACATAGGTGAGACAGCTCGTAGTATAGGGGAACGGATAAATGAACACTGAGGAAAGCTTCAAATAGTAAAGAATCATTTGTACTCCACCAACATACTAAAATAGAACATAAGGGTAAATTAGAGAACATAGAAATAAAAATAGAATCTACACACAGAAAAGACGCAATGTTTAGACAAATCACAGAGGCAATAAACATAAATGAACTCCAACCAAAATTAAATAGAAAACATGAATGGAACAGCAACATCACAACTTACAATTAAGGACAAAATGAAAACACACACACACATAGAACAAACAACCAACCAGTAACATGTAAATAAACAAATAAATAAACAAATATAAACACACACAGACACCCGGATGTAACATGCGCAAACTAAGCACACAACACACACAAAAACAAGATGGCGTAGGACAGAACAAAGGAGAGGCACAAAAACAAAGAAAAGAATCCCCAGTCACTGAAGAGGTCACAGAATGTGTGACGAAAGAACTTTGACAATATATGAACAATCATCTGGTTGTGGAACCAACCAACCGGAAATTTATAAATTCCTAAATTTATAAATTTAATTTATAATAAATTGAAGTGAAAGCAACTGGTGCGTGTGTTTCTCATTGGCAACATGAGCCTCCCAAAGTATAACAATATTAGTTTCAACACACGTTTTCAGATAAAGAATCTTGCTAAACAAATTCAGAAACGACATATATATATATATATATATATATATATATATATATATATATATATATATATATATATATATATATATATATATATATATATATATAGAATAGAAAATGAAAAATCAGTGATGCATCTGAACTCAATTTATTGTGTGTTACAATTGTTTCCCCGGTGGACAGCTCGAGACGTGATCATTGTGTGGATCTGTCTGATTCTGGACCCGCAGGTTTGACGGACACATATAATGGTTTCGGAGCATAGAGAATATGCTCTGAATATGCTCTGAAATTGGAAATCAATTGTAACACACAATAAATTGAGTTCAGATGCATCACTGATTTTTCGTTTTCTATTCTATCATACTCTGCTCTGTAAGAGCATAGAGTGCTCAACCAGCATACCGCCTATGGAAGCATCTTAGCTACCATCAGACACACACATATATATACATATATATATATATATATATCTATATATATATATATATATAGACATACATACACATATATATATATATACATATATATATAGACATACATACATATATATATATATATATATGTATATATATATATATATATATATATATATATATATATATATATATATGTATGCATGCATGGGTGTGTGTATAATAACAGTAGGAATGATGAAAAATAGAAATAGTTTAGTTAACTTACATCCGGAATGGTACCATACCAATACCTGTTGGTAAGGAAAGATAGGATTTCATTAATACTGGTTGTGGTGAATAGTGGATCATGGCAGGCCTGGAACTAAACCACAACAACACACCACACCACACAACACACCACACAACAGAACACTACACAATACCACATCACAGAGCACTACACAACACTATACCACGCCATTTCACACGACACAACAGCATAGAACACTACACCACAGCACACAACACCTCATAACATCACACAACACCACACCACACTACACAATAAAAACCTCACCATTTCACACCACAACGCACCACACAAAACCACACAACACCACACAACATAATACCACACAACACCACCATCATCTGTGATAGATAGAAAGGAAAAAAAGATTTAACCCTTTAGCATTGAAACCAGCCATATCTGGCCAGAATTCTCTCACCGCTTTCTTTTCAAACCTGTTGTAACCGGTTGTTCATACTGATGTTAAGTTATTATTCTCAAAATAAATATCAAAATCTTGTAGATTCAATATTATGTGAGATATTATATGAGATAAAGCCTTTACCATGAAAATATGATAGTAAATATAGAGTAATGTAAATGCTAAAGGGTTAAATATATATTTTTTTCTACTTACGTTTTATCTTGAGTACAATTTCCTCAAGGTCATTAATAAGATCAATAATTTCCACATGGAAGGCCTTGAAGATGTGAAATCCATTGATTGATATAATTTGATCACCACACTTGATTAAAAAAAAAAAAATGACAAAAATGGTAACCCAGTAAACCTCAATGTGTAGTGAACATTTTAGGGTTTGTTAAGTTTTTTTTGGAGGGTGGAGATGTAGGGCGATAGGGTAGGGATATATGGTTTTAGTCTTTTACTGTTTTCAGATAGAGAGATAGATGGGTAGGGACAGAGAGAGAGAGAGCGAGAGAGAGTAAAAGAAAAAAGGATATATATATATACATATATATATATATATATATATATACATATATATAGTCCAGAATTAGCCGTCGAAACGGCTTGAGCTCAGCCGTCGGGGTCTTACTTGTTCCTATATATATATATAGGGAGTGTAACTTGGTTACTGCAGGTAAACCCGGGTGAGCACTCGATGTTTAGGTTCACTTCTGTGTTGAGGTGTAGAGCTATACAGAGTGTAATATATTGAAAGGATAACAAGGACGATTGGTTACTCCTTCATTACATTTATTGGTAGGTGACAAGCATTTCGCCACTGATCAGCTCAAGGTTCGATCTGTATCGATCTTACCCGACTCAATAATCGGCAGCTCGACGGACCCTTTAAAATGGTATAAGAAAATGAATACATGCTATGTGATAAAGTCAGAAGTTCATAAGTTGTACAATATGAGTTGTTTGATATATATATATATATATATATATATATATATATATATATATATATATATATATATATATATATATATATATGTATATATATATATCCTTTTTTCTTTTACTCTCTCTCGCTCTCTCTCTCTCCCTACCCATCTATCTCTCTATCTGAAAACAGTAAAAGACTAAAACCATATATCCCTACCCTATCGCCCTACATCTCCACCCTCCAAAAAAAACTTAACAAACCCTAAAATGTTCACTACTATAATAATTAAGCTCTGTTGCTTACATAGAGCACTCTTTTTTCCTGGACTTTTCCGATGGAATTACTTCATATATATATATATATATATATATATATCATCATCATCATCATCATCAGGTTTAGCGTCCGTGTTCCACGCTTGCATGGGTTTGGACGGGGGTTTTCCCACTTGAGGCAAGAGTGGTTGTCTTGCTCGCATAGGACTGTCTGGCGGGTTTTCTACAGCTGGATGCCCTTCCTAACACCAACCACATTTACAATGTGGGTCTGGGAGGTTTTTACCGTGTTGCCTACACGGCTACATTTACAGCGTGGACTGTGTGTTTTTTTGTCGTGACACCTACACGATCTCATTTGTTTCGGCCTGGATGTTGTGGGACCAACATAACTTTACATTGAAAGGGGCGGTGTGGGTGGGGTGGAGGTGGTGGGACGGGGGTGTGTTTTGATAGAGATGCCTACTGACTGTAGTAGGTTTTTACTTTGTATTTAGGTAAGGCGGGTCTTCTCTATTACTGAGTACCGCCAAAGGTCTCGGTCCAGTGACATTGTCTTGGAGAGGTGTAAGCGTGTGTAAGCGTGTATATATATATATATATACATATATACATATATACATATATATATATATATATATTATGAAAATAAAACAAAGAAGCCTTCAATACATCAAAAGTCTTTATTAGCCAACAATGTTTCGTCCTATTAAGGACTCATCAGGGCAATTAAAACTACAAGAAGCACTATCGGCCAATACAAGCCGAAAACTCCGAAGAATATGGAGTGTACATACACTAAAGTATTGGAAGATTATGGGTAAAAATATATAATAAAAATCACTAAGGAGGTGGATAACATTTTGAACCATATTACAAATATAGTCCAAAGCAAAAAACTAGAGCTAAACAAAGGTGGTTATATAGAGCGGGAATTATAGTACTATATGTAATACAATATAATATAATATAATATACTTGTAACAATATTAAAATTAAAATTAAAATTAAAAGGCACAATATACATATGTATATATATACACACACGTACGCACATATACATATACATCAATACACATTTCCATCATCAACAGCACAAATTAAACCTTATTAAGAGTTTAAATATAAATAAGCATAATAGGAATAAAAATTAATTACATTGAACTATACCTTTTACTGTCATTTCTATAATACGAAGTGGGTGGTTAACTCCAACACGCTCCAGTATTTTAATCCTTATTTTAATCCTTATATATATATATATATATATACATCATCATCATCATCGTTTAACGTCCATATTCCACGCTTGCATGGGTCTGGACGGGAGTTTTCCCACTTGAGGCAAGAGTGGTTGTCTTGCTCGTATAGGACTGTCTGGCGGGTTTTCTACGGCTGGATGCCCTTCCTAACACCAACCACATTTACAATGTGGAACTGGGAGGTTTTTACCGTGTTACCTACACGGCCACATTACAGCGTGGACTGTGTGTTTTTTTGTCGTGACACCTACACGACCTCATTTGTTTCGGGCTGGATGTTGTGACAACAACATAACTTTACATTGAAAGGGGTGGTGTGGATGGGGTGTGGGTTGTGGGACGGGGTGTATTTTGTTAGAGGTGCCTACTGACTGTAATAGGTTTCACTTTGCACTTAGGTAAGGCGGGTCTTCTCTATTACTGTGTAGCGCCAAAGCTCTCGGTCCAGTGACATTGTCTTGGAGAGGTGTAAGTGTGTGAGGTCGGAATTTATCAAGTCGTCCCAGGTTTTTCTGGGTCTGCCTACTCCGTGGCTACCATCTATTTTTATTGCCCTGCAATTTTTTATACAGCTGTCGTCTTTCATGCGCATCACGTGACCATACCAATGTAGTCTTCTCTCGAGTAAACAACATCTGATCCCTCTTATTTCTAATTTCTCCCTTAGTACGTTTATGCTTTGCCGTTCACGTATATTACTATTACACATCCAGCGGAGCATACAAGCTTCATTTCTCTCCAGTCTGCGTATATCCTCTGCACACAATGCCCAGGTCTCACTGCCATGTAACATTGCTGTTCGTATGAAGGCATCATACAGCCTGCCTTTCATTTTTAGAGAGAACCCTTTAGCGGCCAATTGTGGTATAAGCTCTCTGAACTTTTTCCATCCCGTTCTGACTCTAGCTACTGTAATTTCAGAGCACCCTTCCCCACTACTGATTTTATCACCCAGGTAACGGAAGCTGTCCACTATTTCTATAGAACCATCTGTGCAATGGAATGAGCTAGTATTCTGTGGGCACTTCCTGCTACTTATTGCACCTGAGCACCGGCCACATGTAAAATCTATATTCTTAGTTAGCTTACCTGTGATCCCACTACATCTTTTATGTACCCATACTTTGTATTTAGGACATAAAATGGAGTTTCTACATACTCCTTTCCTACACACTAAGCATGGCCATTTCCCAGATGGGACCGGTGCCCTATTTTCCTTCCTACAAACTAGAACTTTAGTCTTAGACAAGTTAACTTTAAGGCCTTTTGATTCTAGGCCATGCTTCCATGTTTGGAATTTCTTCTCTAGTTCAGCCATTGATTCAGCTATAAGCGTTAGATCATCTGCATATAGGAGTTCCCATGGGCAGCCGGTCTTGAACTCCTCTGTTATAGCCTGAAGGGCAATAGTAAATAGTAAGGGGCTAAGGACGGAGCCCTGATGAACACCAACTTTTATGCTAAACTCTTCACTATATTCGTTGTTAATTCTAACCTTGCTGACTGTTTCTTTATACATGGCTTGTATAGCTCTCACAAGCCATTCATCAACACCTAGTTTTCTAAGGGCCCACCAGATAATCGAGCGGGGTACTCTGTCAAAGGCTTTCTCCAAGTCAACAAAAGCTAAGTATAGGGGTTTATTTTTAGCTAGTACTTCTCCTGTAGTTGTCGTACAATGAAAAGAGCATCTGTTGTACTTTTACCTGACACAAACCCGAACTGCATTTCATCTAGATCAATTCGCTCTCTGATTAGTTGCGCTATTACTTTTTCTGTGACCTTCATGACCTGGTCAATTAATTTAATGCCTCTATAGTTTCCCCTATCTAGGGCATCACCTTTACCCTTGTAGCAGTTAATGATGATGGTGCTGCGCCAGTCCTTCGGAACGACCCCATACTGTATGACTTGGTTTACTATCTGGGTGACCATAGTGTGTCCCACCGTTCCAGATGCTTTCAGCATTTCGGCAACTATTTCCGAAGGCCCGGCCGCCTTGCCCGTCTTCATGTCTTTGATCGCTTTACTTATTATACTA
The DNA here is from genome assembly GCA_964016885.1 of Eledone cirrhosa. NCBI lineage: Eukaryota > Metazoa > Mollusca > Cephalopoda > Octopoda > Eledonidae > Eledone > Eledone cirrhosa. Next base: position 1,059,544 of record OZ024761.1, read on the forward strand.
CCTTCAACTAGCACTGCTGGTCCCTCTATTGGGTCGATGTGGGGGAGACTGACTTTCTCCCAATTATTCTCCTCATTTAGTAGCCTTTCGTAGTGACACTTCAAAGCTACCTTCTTATCAACGTCAGTGATGGCAAGTACACCATCATCATTTAGGACACACTTCTCCCCGACAATATCACTGTTTTCCTTGACACATTGCCTAGCAATCCTGAACACCTCACGTTTGTGGTCCTCGCGTTGTAGAACATGCTTGAACTTTCTTTCCTCTGCTTCCCTTCTTGCGAAGTACACTTGTCTCCTAGCTTCCCTCCTGGCCACTTGATAATATTCTCTACTTCCCCCATCCCGCCATGCTTTCCAAGCCTGCTTTTTGGCCTTGATTGACCTCTCCACCTTACTGTTCCACCACCAAGTTACTCTCCTCCTGCCTATAGGCTTGCTCCAGCCACAGGTTTCATTTGCCGCCTTCAGCAGGTTAACTTTCAGGAATTCCCACTGTTCCTCTACATTGTACGACTCTAATTGCCCTTCCTTACTATCAAAAGCATCAAGTAATATGCTTTTAAATTTATGACTGGCTGTGGCGTCCTTTAATTTCCATATTTTTCTCCTGAGGATAGTCCTCTTCTGTTGTCGAATACGTCTCGTCCTGACTATGAGGTCGCTAATTATGAGTATGTTGAGACGTGCATTCTTCATGGGGGAGGGATTTAGTGTTTACAACAGACACTCTGTCACGTCTCCTGGTAAGGATATAATCTACCTGGCTTGTGTGTTCCCCCGATCTATAGGTGATCAAGTGATTGTCTCGTTTTTTGAAGTTAGTGTTACAGATAGTTAGGTTATTTGCGTCACAGAATTCCAGGATTCTGGAGCCTTCCTCATTTCTAGTACCAAACCCATAGCCTCCATGGATTCCGTCATAGCCGTCACAATGTTGTCCAACGTGACCATTTAGGTGGCCTCCAATAATTATATAGTCACTGTCAGTTATTTGGGAGGTAGCGAGCATCAGTGTCTCATAGAATCTGTCTTTTATAGTGCCGGGCAGTCCGGATTGGGGTGCGTACGCAGATATTACAGTCACCGTAGTTCTATTGAGGACAAGTCTTATTTTAATTATTCTGTCGTTCACTCTATTTACATCTATTATCTTATCTCCCCACTTTTCTGCTACCATGATTCCTACCCCACCCAGCCCATTGTCATTTCCCACCCAGAAAAGCTTATAGCATCGTTCTTTACCCACGATGAATCTAGCAGACCCACCCCTCCACCTGGTCTCTTGAATACAACAAACATCGACCTCCTTACGTTCAAGTATTTCTACAACCTCGTTAGAGCGACCCTTTAAGGTGCCTACATTCATGGTACCAACTCTGAAGTTTTGGATTGCGTTTGGAGGGTGGGAGCGGTGGGGCGCGCAGGGGTGGTGGTGGTGATGGGGGAGATGGGGTTATGTTAGCCATCCGCGGCCGAAACAAAGAGGAGGAGTCCTCTATATATATATATATACATATATATATGGAGGCACATGGCTTAGTGGTTAGAGCATTGGCCTTGCAACGAAAGGTTGTGAGTTCAATTCTCAGACCGGGTGATGTGTTGTTTCCTTGAGCAAGAGACTTTATTTCACATTGCTCCAGTTTACTCAGCTGTAGAAATGAGATGATAGGGACAGGGGTCCCTATCATTCCACTGCAAAGTGGTCGTGGAGGTGCCACGGCAAAAAAAGCACCCACCACTCACTGTAAATGAGGTTGGTGTTAGGAAGGGCATCCAGCTGTAGAAATCAAGCCAGTATCAGTTCCCGTCCCACCCTTGCAAGCAGGGAAAAGCGGACGTAAAATGAAATGATGATGATGATGATATATACATATATATATACATATATATATACATATATATATATAAAGGTTTACATACATATATATATATAGAGAGAGAGAGAGAAAAATACTGCAGGTAGCACATGGATAACATGTAATAAAATGAGTCCCTCATCAGTGATTTGCCGAAGATCATAGATATTTCATTGCATTAAAAATCAATGAAATATCTATGATCTTCGGCAAATGAAATATCTATGATCTTCGGCAAATCACTGATGAGGGACTCTATATATATATACATATACGTGTTTTGCAACGGGTCACTTGTGTTCACTTTTCTCCTAGTTTATTTTACACCTAATTCTGTTTAATTGAGTGTATATCTGGGCGATTATGCTGTCGAAATATTCGATAAATATTCTGTCGCAGCCGGCGCGAAGGGCTGGTTTTGGTTATTTGTTGAAGATTTCTTCATAGAAGCCTTATTCTTATAGCTTGGTCTATTCGATTTTTTATATGGTTAATTATGCTAATTGGGAGAGGAAATGGTATATCTGGTGATTCTATACACGTTTTATGATATACATATATATATATATATATATATTTCGTTTCTGAATTTGTTTGGCAAGATTCTTTATCTGAAAACGTGTGTTGAAACCGATATTGTTATACTTTGGGAGGGTCATGTTGCCAATAAGAAACACATGCACCAGTTGCTTTCACTTCAATTTATTATAATAAATTTATAAATTTAGGAATTTATAAATTTCCGGTTGGTTGGTTGGTTCCACAACCAGATGATTGTTTATATATTGTCAAAGTTCTTTCGTCACACATTCTGTGACCTCTTCAGTAACTGGGGATTCTTTTCTTTGTTTTTGTGCCTTTCCTTTGTTCTGTCCTACGCCATCTTGTTTTTGTGTGTGTTGTGTGCTTAGTTTGCGCATGTGTTACATCCGGGTGTCTGTGTGTGTTTATATTTGTTTATTTATTTGTTTATTTACATGTTACTGGTTGGTTGTTTGTTCTATGTGCGTGTGTTTTCATTTTGTCCTTAATTGTAAGTTGTGATGTTGCTGTTCCATTCATGTTTTCTATTTAATTTTGGTTGGAGTTCACTTATATTTATTGCCTCTGATTTGTCTAAACATTGCGTCTTTTCTGTGTGTAGATTCTAATTTTATTTCTATGTTCTCTAATTTACCCTTATGTTCTATTTTAGCATGTTGGTGGAGTACAGATGATTCTTTACTATCTTGAAGGTCTCGCCAGTGTTCATTTATCCCCCCCCCCCCCATAATACGAGCCGCCTCACCCATGCACACTATATTCCTATCTGTACATTGTCCTTCAGTACATCTTATGCTATATACTACATTTCTAGTTTTACAGTTAATATGGGGGCTTAATTTACAGATTATACATTTCTTATCTATACAGGGAGGTCTTTGAAAAGGGTATGGATTGCTAATAAGTGTTTTTATGGAGGTACCTGGTCTTTCTACTATCTTAATATTGAGTTTATGTTTATCTAGGGCCCTTCTAAATTTGTAAGCTAATTCACCTCTCAGGATTGTATCGATGAACATTACACTCTGGTATTTATTGCTATCACACCATGAGTTTATTCTATTAACCTTATTCCTAGTTCTTTCCACTCTATTCCAAAATGTGCTCCTATACAAGGGGCAGGTTCCATTTGTGTCATTATTTACCATTTTTTCCCATTTGGTTTTGGCTCCTCTATATACTCTGATTTTATCTCTCTGATTGTAACTAGAGAACTGCATACGGTGGATGAAGTGTTGTATGTGTCTCTCTAGTTCTTTGGGGTTGCACATGCGGGACATGTTTCTCATCACCCGTACCAAATCCGCAATCAGTATGTTGATTTTGGTATGGTCCGAAACAGCTGAGCTTCGGTGGATCAGATATTTGGAAGTCATGGGTTTGGCATAATGGGAATGGAGGATTTGTTTTTTGTTATTAATGGTATCTAACCAGAGCTCTGTGTCTAGTACAGGTAATCGATGGTTGGGGTGTTTGCTTGGGTAGTCTATAGTAACTCTAATACTCAAAGTTATAAAGAATCATCTGTACTCTACCAACATGCTAAAATAGAACATAAGAGTAAATTAGAGAACATAGAAATAAAAATAGAATCTACACACAGAAAAGACGCAATGTTTAGACAAATCACAGAGGCAATAAACATAAATGAACTCCAACCAAAATTAAATAGAAAACATGAATGGAACAGCAACATCACAACTTACAATTAAGGACAAAATGTAAACACACACGCACATAGAACAAACAACCAACCAGTAACATGTAAATAAACAAATAAATAAACAAATATAAACACACACAGACACCCGGATGTAACACATCATGGTATAGCTTAGATACGACTAGACATAAGATAGGGAAAGCCACCTCATGGTGCGACAACCATAGATACAAGAGTGTCATGTTTGTGGACGCTACCCCTGGAGGGAAATTAGCTAACCAGTGTAGAAAGGCCCTGAGAAAGATCCACTTAAAGATTAAGGCGGTAGAAAAGCCAGGAACCACCATAAAATCCCTGATCAGCAAAACCTACCCTTTTAAGAAAACCCACTGTACTAATAGGAAATGTATTATATGTAAAGTAAACCCCCGGATAAACTGTAAAACTAGAAACGTAGTCTATAGCATAAGATGTACAGAGGGTACTTGCAGAAACATGACAACAACATACATAGGTGAGACAGCTCGTAGCATAGGTGAAAAGATAGACCAACACTGGGGGGGGGGGGGAACTAAAAGGACGAAAAAACGGTTCAGTACTATACGAACATGCCAGACAACAACACGACGGTAACATAGACAACATAGAAATTAGAATAATATCTAAACATAGAAATGACCCAGCAGATAGGCAAATCAGAGAGGCCAGCGAAATAGAACTTAGAAGGCCAAGGCTAAACAGAAAAAAATGGATGGAATAACAACAACACCCAAACAAATAATACTGATCTAAGAGAAGTATAAATAAATAAATAAATAAATACATACACAAGCACAAAAACAACAAACACATATAAACACACACTAGTAAACTAAGATAGAATACAATAACCAATACACAGTCACCCAAACACGAACACAAATCAAACACTATACACACACGCAAACGCATGCACAGAGAAGACAAAAACAAAAATAAATAACTAAACAGACTAAATAAAGATGGCGTAGGCATACAATACAACAGGAGGAAACATAATAGCACCACTGACGATGTTGCAGATGTGCAACAAAAGAACTTTGTTACACTATATATATGTGTTTGTGTCTATATTATATCTGTATTTTTGACCGTTGGTCAGTCAATGGTAACATTGAAGACCGAATAAATTAAATTAACCGATATAAAAGACACAGAAGCGAAAACCAACCAAACAGTGAGTGTGTTCTGTTATTAATTCTGGCAATATTATTACACAAATATGACCCTCCCCAAGTATAACAATATTTGTTTCGACACACGATTTCATATCAAAAACCTCGCAAATCTAATTCATCGCCGTTATTTATATATATATGTGTAAAAGGTAAACAGAAATAACAACACAATCGGTACAGTATATGGAAGGAATATATTAGGTTAATGCTTGAAATAGCAGGAAGAAGGTCTTAATGTTTCAGATGCTAGTCCTTCATCAGAAGAGAGAATTAGAAATTAGAAAGATTGAAGGGACGGACGATATACACACACACACAGAAAGAGACAGACAAACATATAAAAAAGGGATATAGATATAGAAAAAGATAGAGCGAGTAAGTGAGATATGTTGAGAGAGATGTGTAGAGAATTATAGAATCATAGAGGGTAGAGATATTAAAAGAAAAAGAGAGAGAGATGGATATATTGAGAAGAGAGAGTGGCGGGAAGAGAGAGTGACAGGAAGAGAGAGTGGCAGGAAGAGAGAGTGGCAGAAAGAGAGAGTGAAAGGAAGAGAGAGTGGCAGGAAGAGAGATTGAAAGGAAGAGAGAGTGGCAGGAAGAGAGAGTGAAAGGAAGAGAGAGTGGCAGGAAGAGAGAGTGAAAGGAAGAGAGAGTAGCAGGAAGAGAGAGTGGCAGGAAGAGAGAGTGGCAGGAAGAGAGAGTGAAAGGAAGAGAGAGTGGCAGGAAGAGAGAGTGGCAGGAAGAGAGATTGAAAGGAAGAGAGAGTGGCAGGAAGAGAGAGGGGCAGGAAGAGAGAGTGACAGGAGGAGAGAGTGGCTGGAAGAGAGAGTGGCAGGAAGAGAGAGTGACAGGAAGAGAGAGTGAAAGGAAGAGAGAGTGGCAGGAAGAGAAGAGAGATTGAAAGGAAGAGAGAGTGGCAGGAAGAGAGAGTGGCAGGAAGAGAGAGTAGCTGGAAGAGAGAGTGGCAGGAAGAGAGAGTGGCAGGAAGAGAGAGTGAAAGGAAGAGAGAGTGACAGGAAGAGAGAGTGGCTGGAAGAGATGAGAGATTGAAAGGAAGAGAGCGTGACAGGAAGAGAGAGTGGCAGGAAGAGAGAGTGAAGGGAAGAGAGATTGGCTGGAAGAGAGAGTGGCAGGAAGAGAGAGTGAAAGGAAGAGAGAGTGGAGGAAGAGAGAGTGGCAGGAAGAGAGAGTGGCAGGAAGAGAGAGTGGCAGGAAGAGAGAGTGGCAGGAAGAGAGAGGGAAAGGAAGAGAGAGTGAAAGGAAGAGAGCGTGACAGGAAGAGAAAGTGGCTGGAAGAGAGAGTGAAGGGAAGAGAGATTGGCTGGAAGAGAGAGTGGCAGGAAGAGAGAGTGAAAGGAAGAGAGAGTGGAGGAAGAGAGGAAGAGGGAATAAAATAGAAGATAAATCTGCTGTTCAAAATGGTAGCAAATGGTAGGATTAAACTTACCCGCAGATCCTTCTTGTATGCTTCTGATGTAGTTGAGATGTCTGTGACAAATACTCCAGTGCCATGTTCTGCTCCTGGAGGGGACATATTTAGCTGGAATTAGCGAATACACATACATACACACATACGCACACATACACATATACATACACACACATACACATACACATACACATATATACATATACATACACATACACATACACACACACACACACACACATACACATACACACACACAAACACACTCACACACACATGCACACACACATGCATGCTCCCAGTACATGCTGTAAAGTGGTTGGTGATCGGAAGGAGATTCAACCATAGAAAGCTTGCCAAACAAAGTGTCTGAAGTACCCTTCAGTTGTGTCAAAGACATGAAAACCTCTGATGCGCACTCGGTGCAGATTCTTGACCTGTCTGTGGAGTCAGTAGCCACCACTTCAGTGCTGACTTGGTCTATGATGATCCATCCAACCATTGCCAGCTCACACCTATGCAGGTTTAGCTGGCATCTTCCAAGGTATATCTCGTTGGAGGTGTCTTGGATGATTTAATGATAGGGACCCCAGTCCTATCATCTCATAACTGGAGCAACATGAAATAAAGAGGATGTATGTATGTGACAGCTCTCACCTATGCAGGTTTAGCTGGCATCTTCCAAGGTATATCTCGTTGGAGGTGTCTTGGATGATTTAATGATAGGGACCCCAGTCCTATCATCTCATAACTGGAGCAACGTGAAATAAAGAGGATGTATGTATGTGACAGCTCTCACCTATGCAGGTTTAGCTGGCATCTTCCAAGGTATATCTCGTTGGAGGTGTCTTGGATGATTTAATGATAGGGACCCCAGTCCTGTCATTTCATTTCTACAGCTGAGTAAACTGGAGCAACGTGAAATAAAGAGGATGTATGTATGTATATAGTATAAGTAGACAATACAAACCTCCTCGCAATGAAAATCCTAAAGATCCAGTTTCACCATTTTGTAAGTGGATCACTTTCTGGGATTCTGAAGGGATTATAGGACAAAGAGAATCATAAGCTATCTGCTGATTCAGAGGGATTAGGTGTCTGCAATAATAATAATAAAAATAATAATAATAATAATAATAATAATAATGGTGTTTTTATTAACCACAAGGGTTTACACAAAGTAAAACATTAAGGACAGTACAGGACAATACAGGACGGTACAAACGGGCATTTCTGCATGTAAAAAAAACAAAAACAGAGGATGTAACAAAAAAAGAAAACAATGAAAATAATGGTTTCATTTATTGGCCACAAGGGCCAACATATAGGGGAAGATACACTAGACAGGGACAGTGGGGGTTTACATATAAAACATGTAAAAATATAAATAACAATAACAAAATAACAAGAAAAATGCAACAACGAGAATTCCCCAGGGTTGATTCAGGTACCCCACCAATCCTGAACCACCCAACGGTTCGAGAGCACCTGGGAAGGGCACCCCTCTCCTCCTCAAATTCACCCACCTACAGGCGCATGATCAGAGTAGGCCCACTCACATGAGCCATTCTCGCCACATTCCCCCACCTTTCAGCAAATGTACTGGGGTGGGGGCAGCATTTCTCTCTCCACCCTCACTTTCCTTTCCGAGTGAAATTTGAAAATGTTGATGAGGGATTGACCGAAGAGAAAAGTGTCTGTCTTCAGTCCTTTCAACCTGGTCCGCCATCCAACCTTTTTCGCTATTGCCACCAGACAGAAAAATTGCCTGCCCTTCCTGGCCAAAAGAAGGCAGCGGGTCGATCTTCACTATGGACTCAGCCGATAGCTGGATCCGTTCTACACGCGACAACAGCTATTTGACATAACTCCACAAGTCAGTAATGCATGGACGGTACAGAACGGTACAAATTGGCATTTCTGCGTGTAAAGACAAATCAATAACAAAGGAAATGACAAGAAAAAGAAACAAAGGAAAATTCCCCAATAGGGGAGACTTCCGAGAGACACTCATGGAGAAAGCCCATTAAAAAAGCCACAGTGACCCTGACCACTAGGGCAAGTGCCCTCTCCCAGTTTTCCACCTCTAATTTACAGGCGCATACTCAGAGCAGGCCCATTCACTCGGGCCATGCTTGACTCACTCATCCATCTTTCAACAAATTGCTTTCTTTATTAACCACAAGGGTTTACATAAAGTATAACATTAAGGACAGCACAGGACGGTACAAAATAATAATAACAACAACAACAACAACAACAACAAAAATAAACAACAACAAAAACAAGAACACGAAACAAACAAAACAAAGAAAAAAAATAGTTCCAAACTGAAATATATATCACTATGTTATATGAGGTTACCATGAAATATGATACATTTATAATTATTATATATGGTGGTATTGCTATGTGATATCATTATATATGGTGGTATTGTTATGTGATATCATTATATATGGTGGTATTGCTATGTGATATCATTATATATGGTGGTATTGCTATGTGATATCATTATATATGGTGGCATTGCTATGTGATTTCATTATATATGGTGGTATTGCTATGTGATATCATTATATATGGTGGTATTGCTATGTGATATCATTATATATGGTGGTATTGTTATGTGATATCATTATATATGGTGGTATTGCTATGTGATATCATTATATATGGTGGTATTGCTATGTGACATCATTATATATGGTGGTATTGCTACGTGATATTATATATGGTGGTATTGTTATGTGATATCATTATATATGGTGGTATTGCTATGTGATATCATTATATATGGTGGTATTGCTATGTGATATCATTATATATGGTGGTATTGCTATGTGATATCATTATATATGGTGGTATTGCTATGTGATATCATTATATATGGTGGTATTGCTATGTGATATCATTATATATGGTGGTATTGCTATGTGATATCATTATATATGGTGGTATTGCTATGTGATATCATTATATATGGTGGTATTGCTATGTGATATTATTATATATGGTGGTATTGTTATGTGATATCATTATATATGGTGGTATTGCTATGTGATGTCATTATATATGGTGGTATTGCTACGTGATATCATTATATATGGTGGTATTGTTATGTGATATCATTATATATGGTGGTATTGCTATGTGACATCATTATATATGGTGGTATTGCTACGTGATATTATATATGGTGGTATTGCTATGTGATATCATTATATATGGTGGTATTGCTATGTGATATCATTATATATGGTGGTATTGATATGTGATATCATTATATATGGTGGTATTGCTATGTGATATCATTATATATGGTGGTATTGCTATGTGACATCATTATATATGGTGGTATTGCTATGTGATATCATTATATATGGTGGTATTGCTATGTGATATCATTATATATGGTGGTATTGCTATGTGACATCATTATATATGGTGGTATTGCTATGTGATATCATTATATATGGTGGTATTGCTATGTGATATCATTATATATGGTGGTATTGCTATGTGATATCATTATATATGGTGGTATTGCTATGTGACATCATTATATATGGTGGTATTGCTATGTGATATCATTATATATGGTGGTATTGCTATGTAATATCATTATATATGGTGGTATTGCTATGTGATATCATTATATATGGTGGTATTGCTATGTGACATCATTATATATGGTGGTATTGCTATGTGATATCATTATATATAGTGGTATTGCTATGTGACATCATTATATATGGTGGTATTGCTATGTAATATCATTATATATGGTGGTATTGCTATGTGATATCATTATATATGGTGGTATTGCTATGTGACATCATTATATATGGTGGTATTGCTATGTGATATCATTATATATGGTGGTATTGCTATGTGATATCATTATATATGGTGGTATTGCTATGTGATATCATTATATATGGTGGTATTGCTATGTGACATCATTATATATGGTGGTATTGCTATGTGATATCATTATATATATGGTGGTATTCCTTAATCTGAGTTCAAATCCCGGGGAGGTTAACTTTGCCTTTCATCCTTACGGGGTCGATAAAATAAAGTACCAGTAATGCACTGGGATAATTGCTGGCTTTATGCCAAAAGTAGAAACAATTATATATGGGGAATTGTCAGTATTGGTAGAGCGTTAGACAACATGCTTAGTGGCATATAGTTAAGGCCCTTTGACTTATCCTTTTTTGAGCAATGTCAAGTCAGGTGATCATGTCTTGCTCATACAGAACTAATTTTAACTTGATCTCTACAGCTGGATGCCCTTCCTAGTGCCAAAAATATACATATATATATATATATTAATAAAAGGAATTCCAACTTTGTCTGATTAACTCGTTTTATTTACACTCCTTTAAAATTATAATGATATTATAATGAAATAGTATGGTATTAAAATTATAATGATATTATAATGAAATAGTATGGTATTAAAATTATAATGATATTATAATGAAATAGTATGGTATTAAAATTATAATGATATTATAATGAAATAGTATGGTATTAAAATTATAATGATATTATAATGAAATAGTATGGTATTAAAATTATAATGATATTATAATGAAATAGTATGGTATTAAAATTATAATGATATTATAATGAAATAGTATGGTATTAAAATTATAATGATATTATAATGAAATAGTATGGTATTAAAATTATAATGATATTATAATGAAATAGTATGGTATTAAAATTATAATATTATAATGAAATAGTATGGTATTGAACAAATACTTTCATGCTTTCGCAATCTTCAGGTTCATATTCAGTGGTGACAGTGAAGTTTGCAATTTTCCAAACTTGACTGTCACCACTGAATATAAACGTGAAGATTGCAAAAGCATGAAAGTACTTGTTCAATTAACATTTAACATTTAATATTCTACCATACTATTTCATTCTAATACCATTATAATTTTAAAGGATTGTAAATAAAAGAGTTAATCAAAGTTGGAATTCCTTTTATTAATATAATCTTCTATACACAATCATACAGACCTGTGTATATATATATATATATATATATATATATATATATATATATATATATATATATATATATATATATATATATATATATATATATATATATATATATATATATATTTATATCCAAAATTAAGATATCAAATGAATTTAATCTAAATCAAAATTATGGGTGCCATGCCAGAAAGACACATACACACATATATATATATATATATATAAATATATATATATATATAATATTAATTCAAAATATTAACAAAATAGATATTCTTGTGATCAATTATATTTTATTATACATATTTCAGAGGTACTGAGTTAAGTTCAACAGTACGTCCTCATCAGATAAAATAAAATGTTACATGACATACCCTGACATAGTAGATGGTTAAGATTCAGTCATGGTAGTGATTAACTTATGACAAAACTCAATATTTATACCCTAATATTGAGAACATGAGATAACATAATACAAACAATAGAGAGGGTGCGTGTAATAGAGTTTAAGAAATACATGGCATCAATATAACAGTTATAACATTTTTTTATTTTTAAAAACTACTGGAGAAAGAGGAGGGAAAGGAAATCATAGAGGAAGAAACAGCTAATGTGATAATATATTTAGTAGGTGGCTTGAAAAACCAGATGAAAGATGATTAAAGAGAGAGAGAGAGACAAAGGGGAGTAATTTATGTTCAAGTTTATATACACAGATTTCCATATATGCAACACATGTCCAAAATAATATAGTTGGCGGTTAATTTTCAAAATATTTAATTTAAGTTATTTCAGGGTAATGAATAATATTTTAGGTTTTAAAAGTTAATAGGTATTTGTATTAATATTATAATATAATTATGTTTAATATCTAAAATTCAAATTTTATGAAAACAAATTTAAAGGATTTACGAAACAGAGAAAGAAAATATATAATGTTTTTCTATCTTCACGAAGGTAATCTTTACCAAAATTATTTATAATATTGACAACAGTTTCTATAATATAATTTATAAAATAATTATAGTTATAATTATTAAAGAATTTATTGTTAAATAGTTTGAGTGCCTAAAGTATCAACCAGCCTTATAACTAAACTTAAAGGAGTCCGAATTTTTAATTATATATATGTATTGATAAAAAAATACAAAGATTATAGTTTATTATTTGTTTATAATTGAGGTGATACCTTTCAAATATATATAATATAATATAATAATGCAATAATGTAATATAGTAAATAAGTTACTGAAAATATTGTTAAAAAATATATATAGTTAAAAATGTTGTTAAAAATGTTGTTAAAAATATTGCTAAAGAATTAATGTTTTATATCAATTATTTTCATTTAGTTGATATATACTATAAAGATTTAAGTCAAAACTATATGAGTCCTATTGATAGGGGCTAGATACAAAATAAATATACAAATAAACGAAAATGAATAACCATCTACTATGTCAGGGTATGTCATGTATCATTTTATTTTATCTGATGAGGACGTACTGTTGAACTTAACTCAGTACCTCTGAAATATGTATAATAAAATATAATTGATCACAAGAATATCTATTTTGTTAATATTTTGAATTAATATTAATAACTCTGGAAAACCTTTTGCCACCATCCACCACCACCACCATCACCATCACCATCACTGACACAATCCACCACCTCCACCACTACCACCACCACCATCACTGACACCATCCACCACCACCACCATCACTGGCACCATCCACCACCACCACCATCACCATCACCATCACTGACACCATCCACCACCTCCACCACTACCACCACCACCACCACCATCACTGACACCATCCACCACCACCACCATCACTGGCACCATCCACCACCATCACCACCACCACCACCACCATTACCAGCGTAAAGCAAACAATTATTATTATTATTATATAAAAACTGGACTGGGAAAAGTCAACAGTTGACATGATTTTGATTTTGTATCAGTACTGCCAGTAATATATATATATATGTGTGTGTGTGTGAATGGTGTGTGTGTTTGTATGCATGAATGAGTGTTGGTGTGTGAGTGGCGTGTGTGTTTGTAGTTTGTATGCATGAGTGTTGGTGTGTGCGTGTCATGTCAATAAGTGTTTTTTTCTTTTTTTATGACCATGCTGTAAAATGGAGGGGTAGAGAGGGCCCTTGAGTCTAGTAAGACATCCTCTCTAGTGCTGGTGGCATAAATAAAAGCACCCAGTTCATGCTGTAAAGTGGTGCTGGTGTTAGGAAGGGCATCCAACCAGTGTATCAATGCCAAAATGCTTATCAGCACAGCAACAAATAGGAACAACAACAAAATATGAAGACGTCACATCTCAGAGTTGCAACACTTAATGTTGGTACTCTCAGAGGTAGATCTGCTGAAATAGCAGAGATGCTGGAGATAAGGCATGTGGATGTGTGCTGCGTGCAAGAGGTGAGATTGAGAGGTGCCTCTGCGAGACTAGTCGTAGGCAAACATCTTAGCTATAAGCTTTTCTGGGTAGGTAAGGATGATGGGTTAGGGGGAGTAGGCATTTTCCTGGCTGAGAGATGGATCAATAAGACAATAGAGGTAGTTCGAGTTAGTAATCGAATAATTAAGCTTAGATTAGTTGTAGGCAGGAGACTACTGACAATCATCTCTGCCTATGCTCCCCAAGCAGGCCTAGGCAAAGATGAGAAAGACTGCTTTTACGAGCAACTTTTATAAACAACCGCAATGACAGAGGACGGAGACATCGTTATGCTAGCAGGGGACTTCAATGGTCATGTTGGACAGTTCCAGGATGGTTACACTGGGGTACATGGTGGGCACGGTTACAGCTCAAGAAATGAAGAAGGAGGGAGACTTCTTGAATTTTGTGATGCAAGTACACTGACTATTTGCAACACAAACTTCCAGAAAACTGCCAATCACCTAATAACCTACAAATCTGGCAAGCACATAAGCCAGATTGACTTTTTACTAGTTAGGCAGCGGGACAGGCAGATAGTGTCTAATACCAAGGCATACCCTGGGGAAGAATGTACCCCACAGCATAGGTTAGTCGTTAGTGATATTTCAGTAAGTAAGTGATGGATTGAGACATACAGGAAGGTGTGGAGAAGAAAGGTCTGGAAGCTAAAATACCTTTCACTAAAATACAAATTTAGGAAAGTTCTTCAAGATGTATATGACGAAAAAGAAGACGATTTAGAGACGTATGACATAGATAATAACTGGAATTTCTTACATGACAACTTGCTGCAGACTACTGATGAAACTTGTGGCTGGAGCAGAGCTCCAACCAGAAAGAGAGTGACATGGTGGTGGAACAGCACAGTAGATAAGGCCATTAGAGACAAAAGACTAGCATGGAAGGCTTGGAAAAAGGGTGGGAGTAGGGAAGAATATACAGCTGCTAAGAGAGAAGCTAGGCATCAGGTGTACTTAGCACGCAGGGAGGCTGAGAGTAGGAGGTTTGCCAATGTTCTGCGATGGGAAGATCAGAGGCGTGCGGTGTTCCACATTGCAAGGCAGTGTGTCAATGCAAATCAGGATGTTGTTGGAGATAAATGTGTCCGGGATGATGCCGGTGTACTTAGTGTTGTGAATGATCAGAAAAAGGAGGCCTGGAAATGTCATTAGGAGAAACTGATGAATGTGGAGAACGAATGGGAGAAAGAAAAATTACCCTTGGTAGATCCGACAGAGGGACCAGCTATTGAGATTGACGAATATAGGGTCCAAGAGGCGATTAAGGAAATGAAAAATGGTAAGGCTGCTGGACCATCGGGAATAGTTGCTGAGATGCTGAAGGCATCAGGGGACGTAGGCACTAAACTGGTTGCACGCATCATCAATCAGGCTATATATGGTGGTGTCATACCCAAAGACTGGTGCAGCAGTATTCTCATAAATTGCTACAAAGGTAAAGGGGATGCTCTGGAGAGGAGCAATTATAGGGGTATAAAACTGATGAATCAGGTTATGAAAGTGGCAGAAAGGATATTAGCACAACTAATTAGAGAAAGGGTCAATCTAGATGAGATACAGTTTGGTTTTGTGCCTGGGAAGAGTACAACAGATGCCCTCTTCTTGGTGAGACAATTGCAAGAGAGGTTCTTAGAGAAAAATAAGCCACTATACTTAGCCTTTGTTGACCTAGAGAAGGCCTTTGATAGGGTACCCCGATCTGTCATCTGGTGGTCCCTAAGGAAACTAGTTGTTGAGGAATGGCTTGTGAGGACAGTGCAAACTTTGTACAGAGGTACTCTCAGTAAAGTCAGGGTAGGAATGGAGTTTAGTGAGGAATTCCAGATACAAGTAGGAGTACACCAAGGTTCGGTCCTCAGCTCACTCTTGTTTATTATAGTCCTCCAAGCCATAACAGAGGAGTTTAAGACTAGCTGTCCATGGGAACTTCTCTATGCTGACGATCTAGTTCTTATAGCAGAATCAGTAGAGGAGCTAGAGAATAAATTCTGACTCTAGAAACAGCAGTTGGAAGCAAGAGGACTGAGAGTGAACCTAGCTAAGACAAAAGTGTTGATGAGTAGAAAAGAGGACAAAACTCTGATTCCGTCAGGGAAATGGCCATGTTCGATATGCAGAAAAGGAACTGGCATAAATTCTATAAAATGCACACAATGCAGATCCTGGGTACACAAGAGATGTAGTGGAATAGCAGGCAAACTAACAGGTAGGGAGAAATATGTATGCAGTAGATGTACAGGGAAATTAGAAAGTAGAAGTCGCATTGATAGACACATTTTTCAAATGCAGGAGAGTGCTATAGAAGTGGTGGATAGCTTCCAGTACCTAGGAGATCAGATTAGCATGGGAGGAGGGTGTTCCGTGGCCATAGTATCTAGAATAAGGACGGGTTGGAAGAAGTTTAGGGAGCTGCTTCCTCTGCTAACGAAGAAGGGTTTCACCCTGCGTACGAAAGGCCGGTTGTATGATGCCTGTGTGAGGAGTGCGATGCTGCATGGTAGTGAGACATGGGCAGCAACTGCAGAGGAGGATATGTGACGGCTGGAGAGAAATGAGGCAAGCATGCTCCGTTGGATGAGCTGTGTAAATGTGCGTGAACGACCCAGCATAAATGTGTTGAGAGAGAAACTGTTTCTGAGAGGGATAGAATGTAGTGTACGGGAGAGGAGACTGAGGTGGTATGGACATGTGATGCGCATGGAGGATGACCGATGGGTGAAGAAGTGCCAGGAAATGCCAGTTTAAGGTAGACCAAGAAAAACATGGAATGAGGTGGTGAGAACAGACCTCAGATCGTTGAAGCTCACGGTGGAGATGATGAAGGACCGTGACGAGTGGAGAGATGCTGTGCTGAATAAGACCCGTCCCACCATTGCGAGCAGGGAAGAGCGGACGTAAAATGATGATGATGATGATGATGATATATATATATATATATATATGTATGTATGTATATATATTTGTTTTGAGAGGTTTTTGATATGAAATCATGTGTCAAAACAAATATTGTTATACTTGGGGAGGGTCATATTGTTGTAATAATATTGTCAGAAATGATAACTGAAAGATGGTGTAGATATACAATACAACAGGAGGAACATAATAGCACCACTGACGATGTTGCAGATGTGCAACGAAAGAACTTTCTTAGACTATATATATGTGTTTATATCTATATTATATCTGCAAGTTTGACCGTTTGTTCAGTCAATGGTAACAGTGAGACCGAATGAATTAACTGTGGAGATATAAAAGATACAGAAGCGAAAACCAACCAAACAGTGAGTGTGTTCTGTTATCATTTCTGGCAATATTATAACAATATGACCCTCCACAAGTATAACATCATCATCATCATCATTTCATTTTACGTCTGCTTTTTCCCTGCTTGCAAGGGTGGGACGGGAACTGATGCTGGCTTGATTTCTACAGCTGGATGCCCTTCCTAACACCAACCTCATTTACAGTGAGTGCTGGGTGCTTTTTTTCCCGTTGCACCTCCACGACCACTTTGCAGTGGTATGATATGGACCCCAGTCCCTATCACCTCATTTCTACAGCTGAGTAAACTGGAGCAATGTGAAATAAAGTGTCTTGCTCAAGGAAACAACACATCACCCAGTCTGAGAATTGAACTCACAACCTTTCGATTGCAAGGCCAATGCTCTAACCACTAAGCCATGTGCCTCCATAACAATATGTATATATATATGTATGTATGTATGTATATATGTATATATGTATTTAAACATTTTTTAACATGTTATATATATAATTGATCCTGGCAATATCTCTATAAGGATATTTCCCATGCTAGCATGGGTTAGATGGGTTGTCCCATTTGAGGCAAGTTGGGTCAGGTGACTGTGTCTTGCTCATACAGAACAGTTTCTGGCTTGGATTCAGATCTTCATTTAACATCTGCTTTCCCTGCTAGTAAGGGTTAGATGATGTATGTAGACCAAGTCAGTACTGAAGTGGACTACTGACTTCCCAGACAGGCTGAGGTGTCTATATTCTGCTTACGTACAGTCATATCAAGTGCAGATGAGAAGTATGTGTGTTTGTTTGTGTGTGTGTCTGTGTACTAAAATGTGAAAGGAGAAAGCCTAGAGGAATTAGTTCACTGTTGAAAATTTCTTTTACCTTATTTCCTCAAAAAGACAAATTTTGTTCGGTTCGTTGATGATATTCTTCAGTTCTGTCATAAATTTTGGTAAATCATGGGAACTGGAACAAAATATAAACAAACAAGAATTATTGAGAAAAAAAAAACGGTACAAGGATGTGTATATACATATATACATAAACACATAGACACAGACATATATATGAATAAATATATATGCATATTCATATAAATACATTTATATGCATACATATAAATACATATACATATATATATATATACATATATATATATTTAGATTTTACATGTGGGCGGTGCTCTGGTGCAATAAGTAGCAGCGAGTGCCCACAAAATACTAACTCTTTCAATTGCGCAGAGGGCTCTATAGAAATAGTGGATAGCTTCCGTTACCTGGGTGACAAAATCAGCAGTGGGGGAGGGTGCGCCGAAAGTACAGTAGCTAGAGTCAGAACTGGATGGAAAAAGTTCAGAGAGCTTATACCACTATTAGCCGCTAAAGGGTTCTCCCTAAAAATGAAAGGCAGGTTGTATGATGCCTGCATACGAACAGCAATGTTACATGGCAGTGAGACCTGGGCATTGTGCGCAGAGGATATACGCAGACTAGAGAGGAACGAAGCTTGCATGCTCCGCTGGATGTGTAATAGTAATATACGTCAACGGCAAAGCATAAACGAACTAAAGAAAAAATTAGAAATAAGAGGGATCAGATGTTGTTTACTCGAGAGAAGGCTACATTGGTACGGACACATGATGCGCATGAAAGTCGATAGCTGTATAACAAAGTGCAGGGCAATAAAGATAGACGGTAGCCACGGAATAGGCAGACCTAGAAAATCCTGGGACGAGCTGATAAACTCCGACCTCACATACTTACACCTCTCCAAGACAATGTCACTGGACCGAGACCTTTGGCGGCACTCAGTAATAGAGAAGACCTGCCTTACCTAAA
The DNA here is from genome assembly GCA_964016885.1 of Eledone cirrhosa. Taxonomy (NCBI): domain Eukaryota; kingdom Metazoa; phylum Mollusca; class Cephalopoda; order Octopoda; family Eledonidae; genus Eledone; species Eledone cirrhosa. The sequence continues at coordinate 1,078,884 of OZ024761.1, forward strand.
TACATAGTAAAACCTACTACAGCCAGTAGGCATCTCTAACAAAATACACCCCCGTCCCACCACCCACACCCCATCCACACAACCCCCTCCTATGTAAAGTTATGTTGGTGCCACAACATCCAGGTCGAAACAAATGAGATTGTGTAGGTGTAACGACAAAAAAACACACAGTCCACGCTGTAATGTGGCCGTGTAGGCAACACGGTAAAAACCTCCCAGTCCCACACTGTAAATATGGTTGGTGTTAGGAAGGGCATCCAACTGTAGAAAACCTGCCAGACAGTCCTATGCGAGCAAGACAATCACTCTTGCCTCAAGTGGGAATACCCCCGTCCAAACCCATGCAAGCGTGGAACACGGACGTTAAACGTTGATGATGATGATGATGATGATGATGATATTTATTAAAATAACAGATTAAAGTTTAAGCAAAGAATCGCTGCTTTCACCCTTAACGGGATCTTCTGAAGCAGCGATTCTTTGCTTAAACTTTAATCTGTTATTTTAATAAATATTTGCTCTACGGTTCTTATATATTTGATATATATTTATCCTTATCGAGCCCTCTTTGGATTTTAGTCTTCAAATTTATTATTATTACTATATATATATATATATATATATAGAGAGAGAGAGAGGGAGAGAAAGAGAGAGGGGGAGAGAGAGAGAGACTTTGGGCCTAACCAAACAGGGATGTGTAGATCACATTATGGTCTGTCGGTTGTGAAGCAGATAAAAAGAAGTACTCATCGATCTGTATAAATGGTTCAAGCCAGAGCATTACTCTTTTACTCTTTTACCTGTTTCAGCCATCCGCCATTAAAAGCTCGGAGGCCATAAACAGTTGATTTTGGTTTATTTAAAACTCTGTTATATATATTTCACTGAGGACTATCAGTTAAGATAGCCTGAGCTCCTCAGGCGCCAAAACCTATAAAAACTTGAAAACATTGAAAGCTCCTACAAAAAACCCTTTAGTCGGCCTTCAAAGAAACAACACCACCCGTTCAACTGGCCCCTTGTATCAAGAAAAAAAAATCTTTTTCGAGGATTGGATTGGATTCTTTTCAAATTTAAAGGTTTTTTTTAGGAACTTTCAATATTTTCAAATTTTTTATAGGTTTTGCCATCTGAGGAGTTTAGGCTATCATAAAGGGTTAACAAAGGTTCTAGCATAAAATTTTGATGGACATTTTTTTAGATAAATAAAAACACTTAAAAATAATCAATTTTGTATCACAGAACGCTCTTTCAGTTTTAGTGGTATCAAGTCCAAAGATCCTATGACAAATGAATTTATCTTGATGTTCTTTGTTGATATTCAGCATATTTGTGCAATCTCCCTCTTTCAGTCAGTATATTTTGTTACTAAAGAAATTTTTTTTTCTACACTATGTAGTAGTAGTTGATGTTCTTCTTCTTCTTCTTCTTCTTCTTCTTCTTCTTCTTCTTCTTCTTCTTCTTTATTACTATTATTAGAGGGCGGTGGATTGGCAGAATCGGTAGAGAATCGGACGCCATGCATTGCAGCAAAGAGTTAAGGCCCTTTATGATCTGAGTTCAAATCCTGCCGAAGTTAACTTTGCCTTTCATCCTTACGGCGTCGATAAAATAAGTCACGCACTGGGGTCGATTTAATCGACTTTCCCCTCCCCTAAAATTGCTGGCCTTGTGCCTATATAAGAAACCATTATTTAAAAAAGAAAAAGTAGAGAATAGCACATGCTTGCATGCATTCTTTTTATTTTTTACTGGAAAATCTACCTGTGTGATTGTATATTTTCAGGTAATGTAAGTAGGTCAAGATAAATGAGAGGGAGAGAGAGAAATGTTGTCTTATCATAAAAACACTTAAGATAGTCTGAAATGATTGTTTGAAATAACTCCAGGTTTTATATTAAAAAGAAAAAAGATACAAAAAAAAATTAAATAAAAAAAAAAAACTGCTGATAAAAAATTGTGTAGTCATGGTGTGTTTAATATCAGTCTAAGAATCACTGAATGTAAGATATAACACTAAGAAATCCAGTGTACAACGTGCAGAAAATAAGAATTAAAAAAATATATTAATGGTCTTTAATTAGTTTTGTATGAAGACACAAGGTCACATGGTCAGAAAATTTGGGGGAAAGAGAGAGTGCATGCTAAATGTGAATGGAGTTCCACTCTTTGATAGGTTTGATGCCGAGTTCTGCATGGCTGGAATGAAAATCAGTGCTGCAAAACCTGAGACACTTGTCCACTCAAGGAAGCCTGTGCACTGAACTCTACATGTGAATGGAAGTCCACTGAAGCAGGTAGAGAAGTTCAAGTATCTCGGGGCTATGTTCATGAGTGATGGAAGGCATGAGGCTGAATTAAGTGCAAGAATTGTAAAATCTGATGCAGTAATGTGCCAGCTTCAGCATTCAGTAATCAGAAGAAGGGAGGTAGGCGTAAAAGTCAAACTCCCTATCTTCAATTCGGTTTTTGTGCCAACCTTTAACTATAGTCATGAATCTTGGGTAATGACCGAAAGAATATGATCGTGAATGCAAGCGGCCGAAATGGGATTCTTCCAAAGAGGTCTTTTTGGAGTAATGTTATTCAATAGTGTGCATAGCTTGAGGATCAGAGAGTCACTCCAGGTAGAGCCACTATTTCTCTGAATTGAGAGATCACAGCTCTGATATTACAGACATGTGGTTAGAATGTATCAAGAAAAAATTGCTGGACAGATTTTATGGGCAAAATCAGCCAGCAGGATGGTTGGATAACATTCATGAGTTTGGCTGGTCACACTTGGGGATCCAGCTGGATCAATTGGTTCTGACAGGACCCACTATCAGGCATGTTTGAGGACTCTGCTCCTATGACACCAGCATAACCAGTTTACAGTGTACTGGGTACATTTATTTGTGGCACTGACACTACTATTTTACAGAGTGTACTGGGTACATCTTATCATGTGCATCTTATCATAGCACCAGAATTACCAGGTATGCGTGTATACAAATAAATAAATAATTATATAAACGTATATAAATAAATAAATACGTATATACACACACACACATATTTATATGTGTGGGGTTTTGTATACCTATGGTAAGTTTTTGCGTATGCTTGTGTATGTACGTATTTGTTTGCGTGTATGTATTTATTTTTTTCTATTACTTCTGTATTTTATTTATTTACTTTGTTCTTAACTCTGTAGCAGATATTCATTTGGTCTCCTAGTTAGAATTTTAGTCTACGACTTCTGCTATACTATTTACGTGGTTTTGTCTTTGCGTGCTATTGTTCTCCACACTCCACATATGACGTATTATCTTCGTTTTTTCGTTCATTGCCAGAGAACGTCTCTATGCACCACCTAAGAAAACATTAGTCTACGACCTCTTTTATACCATTAACGTGGTTCTGTCTTTGCGCGTAATTGTTTTTCACCGCTCCTATTAATGACGTATTATATTCGTTTTTTCCCGTTCTTTGCCAGCGAACGTTTCCATGAACCAAAGTATCGTCTTCATGTCTTCCTCCGGTTGCAACGTTTTTTGAAATATCCAGTTCTGCGTTTACAGATTGACTTTGTTAGTTTCAGAAGATCCCGTTAAGGGTGAAAGCAGCGATTCTTTGCTTAAACTTTAATCTGTTATTTTAATAAATATATATATATATATATATAATAATGAAATTATTGTATAAAGTGCTCAGGTGCACTACAACTTGTCAAAGGTGTATGTATAGTACATAGAATAATATACAAATGTCAGGGAAGTGAATAGTGTATGAGTCATGATATATATATATATGTATGTAAAAGGTAAACAGAAATGACAACACAATATATGTATATATATATATATATATCATCATCATCATCATCATTTTACGTCCGCTTTTCCCTGCTTGCACATATGTATATATATATGTATGTATATATATGTATGTGTATATATGTATATATGTATATATATATTTACATATCTATATATATGTACACCCATCAACATACCCAAGTCACCCTGTCAACAAACAATATCTGTTTGTTTCAATGATAACTACTAACTCCTGACTTAACATGACATCCTGTTACCTTTCTGTTGGTTAATGACATCATCTTGTCAGCTAGGTATAGGTAATTTATCTACACCTTGCTGGCAACTCAGGACTTAAGAGACAACAGTCCTTTTTGTCAGCAAAACACATACAAATATGGGTTGGGATCAGGAAGGGCCTCCTGTCTTAGAATATTGCCTCAAAAATGTCTCATCCAACCCATGCTAGTACAAACAGACTTAAAGACAATGGTGATCATTACAATGATGATGATGATATGACAAGGATGATGATGATAATGATGATGATAATGATGATGATGAGGAAGATGATGATGACAATGATGATGATGATGATGATGATGATGACAATGATGATGACAAGGACGATGATGAGGATGATGATGATGACAATGATGATGATGATGAGGATGATGATGATGACAATGATGATGATGACAAGGACGATGATGATGACAATGATGATGATAATAATAATGATGATGACAATGATGATGATGATGATGACAATGATGACAATGATGATGATGATGATGATGACAAGAACAATGATGATGATGATAATGATGATGATGACAATGTTGATGATAATAATGATGATGATGACAATGTTGTTGGTGATGGTGATGACAATGCTGATGATGATGATGATGGTGATGACAGCTAGGCAATAGGTGAAGACCTACCTTTGGTATTGCCGTAAAGCATCAAACAAGTGTTCTTCATCTTTTGGTATTAATTTTTTCACCTGTAAAATAGTAAAACAATATATTTTAGTATTAATTTTTTCACCTGTAAAATAATAAAACAATATATTTTAGTATTAATTTTTTTCACCTGTAAAATAGTAAAACAATATATTTTAGTATTAGGTACAAAATGTATTGGCTCTACCTCTAAATTTTGTACCTAATATCAAAATATATTGTTTTATATATATATATTTCTGAATTGAGAGATCAAAGTTCTGATACTATAGGCATGTGGTTAGAATGTTTCTGGAAAGAATTGCTGGACAAAACCAACCGACAAGAGACCCAGGGGTAGACTCAGAGCAAGATGGTTGGATAACATCCATGAGCTTGGTGGTCATGCTTAGGGATCCAGCCAGATCAGTTGGAGATGGTTGTTTCTGACAGGACCCACTGAAAGGAGTGTTTGAGGACTCTGCCCTCCACAACCCTCTCAAGAATAAGTGGGCGAAAAAAAAGAAGGTATGAAAATGTGTCTTTTAATTATAATATATAAGAGTGGTGGATTTTCAGAGGTTGAAGCATTGGTACAAAATGTAGTGGCTCTACCTTTAAATTTTGTACCTCTTTCCCTTTTTCATTTCATATCAGGGCATTATTGTTCTTGGAGGAGGAGCCCCCCCCCCCCCTGGACTGCCTCTAATGACATCAGTAGGGAACTAGCCTTGGCCTCTCAGGTCCAAAATGAAGAGTAAGGTGTTCTCTTCATTTCATTCTTTGTTGTCTCCTTGGTCTGATTCATTTTTGTGGAGTCCACTCCGTCATTCTGATGGCCAAAGGATGGATGAATTCACTAGAGTCAATGGCCATCGAATAGTGTGTATATACACGCAAATATGCATATGTATGTGTGTATATATAATGATTTCTGGTATAGGCACAAGGCCAGTCATTTTTTTTGGGGGGGGGGGGGGAGAAAGTCGATTAAATCAACCCCAGTACATTACTGGTACTTTATTTTATCCACCTCGTAAGGATGAAAGGCAAAGCTAACCTCGGTGGGATTTGAACTCAGACCATAAAGGACCGTAACTCTATGCTGCAAAGCATGGCATCCGACACTCTACCAATACTGTCAATCCACCGCCCTCATGTGTGTATCATCATCATCATCATCACCGTTTTACGTCCGTTCTTCCACGCTAGCATGGGTTAGACGGGTTGTCCTGTTGTGGGCAGTGTCTGGTCGGCTGACCATGCCTTGCTCATACAGGAACTGATCTGGCTTGATTTCTACAGCTGGATGCCCTTCCTAACACCAACCTCATTTACAGTGAGTGCTGGGTGCTTTTTCGTGGCGCCTACACGTCCACTTTACAGTGTGGGCTGGGTGCTTTTTTGCCGTGGCACCTCCACGGCCACCTTGCGGTGGGGGGGGGGGGGGCATATTGTTTATATGCTTCAGCATGTACCCATGGGAGGTCGGGTACCCTGTATTACTGCGTGACGCCAGAAGTCACGGTCGTGTGTCATTGACTTTGAGAGGTGTAGTTGGGTAAGGTCGGCTTTTATCACCTCATCCCAAGTCATCTTGGGTCTCCCCACTCCGCGGGGAGACCCAAGATGATATATATAATAGTACTAATATTATAATATAATAATAGTATTAATGAGAGAAAATATACTGATTTATTGGCTGGTTTTTAGCTCAATGCAATGAGGGTTTCAAATAACAAATGAGGTCTTTTACAATATATTGTATTTCCAATCTTGGTAGTTATTTTAAAAATGGTAAGCTCAGACTGGTAGTTTCTACATTGGAACAAATAGTTCCAAAGAGTTTCTGGGAAGTCACCACAAGAACATAGAAGTGATTCTCTGTGACCTGTTCATAATAAAATATAGTTCAATGGTATATATCCAGTTCGAAGCCAGCATAGTCTTTTTTTTTTTTTTTGTTAACATAAAGATATATGTCACATACTTAACCGGAGCTAAGACAAATTTGAATATACCTCTATATCATCAATTTTCTTGCCAATCAGAGTGTGTGTATGTATCATCATCATCATCATCATCATCAATGTTTAACGTCCGTGTTCCACGCTTGCATGGGTTTGGACGGGGGTAGTCCCACTTGAGGCAAGAGTGATTGTCTTGCTCGCATAGGACTGTCTGGCAGGTTTTCTACAGTTGGATGCCCTTCCTAACACCAACCACATTTACAGTGTGGGGCTGGGAGGTTTTTACCGTGTTGCCTACACGGCCACATTACAGCGTGGACTGTGTGTTTTTTTGTCATGACACCTACACGATCTCATTTGTTTCGGCCTGGATGGTGTGGCACCAACATAACTTTACATAGAACGGGGTGGTGTGGATGGGGTGGGGGGTAGGGGGGGGGGGGGGAGTATTTTGTTAGAGATGCCTACTGGCTGTAGTAGGTTTTACTATGTATTTAGGTAAGGCGGGTCTTCTCTGTTACTGAGTATCGCCAAAGGTCTCGGTATATATATATATATTTAATTACTTTACCTTTTCTTCGGAAATACTTAATGCACACACACACACAAATATGTATATGTATATACATATATATATATATATATATATATATATATATATATATATATATATATATATATATATATATGTGTGTGTGTGTATATATATATAAAAACGCATAAAAAAAAAATGAGTTGATTTTAAAACGTTACTACAAGGCAAATGGAGCTATACAATATTGAAGTAAAAATACCAGAAAAGTGAAGAAGAAAGAAAAATAACAAAGAAGTCAATGTTACATTGGGATTGTTTAATAAGGAGAGACTACACCCAACTGGCTTCTATTCATTCTCGACATTCATCAGTCTCTCATAGTAACATTTCCAGACCTCTTTCTTTTGAGCATCAGTGGTATTAAGTGTAGCAGTGTCATTTCTAACACACTTTTCCACAACAAGATCCCAATTCACGCTGAGATATCGCCTTGCAATGCAGAACACTACACGTTTCCGATCTAATCTAATCTCACATCTCAATCTAATCTAATCTAATCTGGCCGAGTTTACACTTGCAAATAAGAAGAACCAGGGTTGCCCCTGGGAGCATTGGATTTGGTGTATTTCATATTTGTTTTGGTTGCTGAATACAATCAGGGGTCGCTGCTCCTCCTGAAGGTCAATAGTTCTCTTCTAACTCAAGTGTGAGCGCCTTTCCATTGTCAATTTGTATTGATCATCTGCAAAGTCACATTGTTCTCAGAACCACTACACAAGTCGTTTGATGATGTAGCTGGAACTACTGCCACCTATTGATTTGGTTGGATATTTTTTTTTTTAGATGGCCATTGACTCTTACGAGTTCTTCTGCCCCTTGTCAGGTTTTGCACAGGTTTTGTCAGGTTTTGTCCTGCACATCTCTGGCAAACTTTCTTTTTTCAGCCTCTCTCCAAGTTGTGTATACCTGTTGTCTATGTTCTCTCTTTGGTATCTGGTACCAGTCTCTGCTACTCTGATTTTTTCAGTCTTTCTATACCTGTCTCTTGGTTTAAATAGTCCTACCCAGTGTGTTGGTCCCCAATCAGGCCACCCTCTAGCTGGTACTTTACCATGTACCCAACAGAAGGACCAGCAATTAAAGTTGACAGTTATAGGGTCCAAAGAGAAATAAAGGAGATGAAGAACGGTAATGTTAAAGGTATTAGGAAAAGTAGGAGTCAAACTAGTAACCCACAGAGTTAATCTGTTAATACAGGATGGTGTCATACCCAATAACTGGTGCAGCAGTACAATCATAAATTACTACAAGGGAAAAGATGATGCTCTAGAAAGGAGCAAATATACAGGAATAAAAACTAATGGACCAAGTTATGGAAGTGATAGAAAGTGTTATAGCACAACTAATTAGGGAAAGAGTCAAATTAGATGAGATGCAGTTTGGTTTCATGCCTGGGAAAAGTACTACAGATACTTTCAAATCGCTGAGACTCACAGAGGTGTGTGTATGCATGTATCCATTTATAGAAGTATATATATATGTATATATAAACATATATATAAACATATATATATAAACATATATATATAAACATATATATGTATATAAACATATATATATATATAAACATATATATATATAAACATATATATATAAACATATATATCATCATCATCATCATCATCGTTTAACGTCCATGTTCCACGCTTGCATGGGTTTGGACGGGAGTTTTCCCACTTGAGGCAAGAGTGGTTGTCTTGCTCGCATAGGACTGTCTGGCGGGTTTTCTACAGCTGGATGCCCTTCCTAACACCAACCACATTTACAGTGTGGGGCTGGGAGGTTTTTACCGTGTTGCCTACACGGCCACATTACAACGTGGACTGTGTGTTTTTTTGTCGTGACACCTACACGATCTCATTTGTTTCGGCCTGGATGTTGTGGCACCAACATATATATATATATATATAAACATATATATAAACATATATATATATATATATATATAATTGGTGTTGGATGCTTAAAGCGTCCGTATGAGCACTCGATGCTCTCATAGAGCAGAGTATGATATCACAGAAAAAAAGAGAATCAGTGTTGCGACGAATGGAATTTATTGGACATAAATCAAGACGTATCTGAGGACCTTGTAATTTTCAGAGTCATGTTCGATCATCACATCGATCGTGCCTCGATCTGGTTGCCAGAGAAACGATTGTAATATGTCTAATAAATTCCATTCGTCGCAACACTGATTCTCTTTTTTTCTGTGTGTGATATATATATATTTTAGAGTATGCTTTCTTCAGACAAAATACAATAATTCATGTATAAAATTGTGACATACCCATAAAATAGACCTTATGAAGTCAACTTAAAATGGGCATGTGTTTTAAAATATCTAAGGATGCAAATTAAATACTTATCAACAAAGCCTATAACTCATTTTTTATATATATATATATATATATATATATATATATATATATATATATATATATATATATATGTGTGTGTGTGTGTGTGTATATATATATATATGAAATACAAATGATGGTTGGAAAATCACTGACGAAGGACTATTTTTATCATATGTAACCTATGTGCATCCATGCAGTATTCTTCTTTCTTCTCATGTTTTATATATATATATATATAAATATATATATATATATATACACTTATACATACACAAACATGCACACATATACACACACAAATGTGTAGAATAAAGACAAATGTTTCAGTTTCTATACAAACAGGTGTAAATATATAGAACAAATAAGTTACTCTAAGATAAGATAAGAAAAAGAGAAGAATAGTTATGTGAGGGGAAGGGGTTGTATGGAACTTTACACATACATATATATATACATACATATATATATATGTATATATATTTATATATATATACACATGCATATATATATATATATATATATATATGTATATATTTCAAAACAATCCATATTTCGTATCAAGTCCAAATAGCCAATCTATCGCTAAAACAAACTACATTTTCTGTTTCTATTAAGTGCTAAATACGTAGGTTTTTGGACGTATTTAACAGAACAAATTTTGTATTTTTGTTAATCGCTTGTTAAATGCATGGACCCCACTCAATCATTACCTTCTTGCTAGCTACCCAACACCCCTCCCTCCCACCCCCACACACCACCATTGCTATTACGTGGACCAATCATAAAACAGAGCCCCCACGCATCACCAGTATTATTACGCGGACCAATCAGAAACCAGAGGCCTATACTATCGCTTGCCTGGTTGCCTTTCGATATACGATATATGATGGATGGATGGACTGCGGAATCCTGGAGAGTGGAGGTGAGAGAGAAAAATCTGGACGCTCAGCGACAATGCCAAAGATAAAGACAAATTCACCCCTTGGACGAGAATGCGAGCACTCTTCATTGTTTCGACCGCGGACGGCTAACATAACCCCATCGCCCCCCGCCCCTCACCGCCCCCAACCCCCAAACGCAATCCAAAACTTCAGAGTTGGTACCATAAATGTAGGCACCCTAAAGGGTCGCGCTAACGAGGTTGTAGAAATGCTTGAACGTAAGGAGGTCGATGTTTGTTGTATTCAAGAGACCAGGTGGAGGGGTGGGTCTGCTAGGTTCATTGATGGTAAAAAACGATGTTATAAGCTTTTCTGGGTGGGAAACGACGATGGGCTGGGTGGAGTAGGAATCATGGTAGCAGAAAAGTGGGCAGATAAGATAATAGACGTAAATAGAGTGAACGACAGAATAATTAAAATACGACTTGTCCTCAATAGAACTACGGTGACAGTAATATCTGCGTACGCACCCCAATCCGGACTGCCCGGCACTATAAAAGACAGATTCTATGAGACACTGATGCTAACTACCTCCCAAATATCCGACAGTGACTATATAATTATCGCAGGCGACCTAAATGGTCACGTTGGACAACATTGTGACGGCTACGACGAAATCCATGGAGGCTATGGGTTTGGTACTAGAAATGAGGAAGGCTCCAGAATCCTGGAATTCTGTGATGCAAATAACCTAACTATCTGTAACACTAACTTCAAAAAACGTGACAATCACCTGATCACCTATAGATCCGGGGAACACACAAGCCAGGTAGATTATATCCTTACCAGAAGACGTGACAGAGTGTCTGTTGTTAACACTAAATCCCTCCCCCATGAAGAATGCACCTCCCAACATAGACTGATAATTAGCGACCTCATAGTCAGGACGAGACGTACTCGACAACAGAAGAGGACTATCCTCAGGAGGAAAATATGGAAGCTAAAGGACCCCACAGCCAGGAATAAATTTCAAAGCATATTACTTGATGCTTTCGACAGTAAGGAAGAACATTTAGAGTCGGACAATATAGAGGGAGAGTGGGAATTTCTGAAAGCAAACCTGCTGTTGGCGACAGACGAGGTCTGTGGCTGGAGCAGGCCTGTAGGCAGGAGGAGAGTAACATGGTGGTGGAACAGTAAGGTGGAGGGGTCAATTAAGGCCAAAAAGCAGGCTTGGAAAGTATGGCGGGATGGGGGAAGTAGAGAGGACTATCAAGTGGCCAGGAGGGAAGCTAGGAGACAAGTGTACTTAGCAAGAAGGGAAGCTGAGGAAAGAAAGTTCAAGCATGTTCTACAACGCGATGACCAAAAACGTGAGGTGTTCAGGATTGCTAGGCAATGCGTCAAGGAAAACCGTGATATTGTCGGGGAGAAGTGTGTACTAAACGACGATGGCACACTTGCCATCACCGACGCTGATAAGAAGGTAGCTTGGAAGTGTCACTATGAAAGGCTTCTAAATGAGGAGAATAATTGGGAGAAAGGCAGTCTCCCCCATATCGACCCAATAGAGGGACCAGCAGTGTTAGTCGAGGGGAGTATAATAAGTAAGGCAATCAAGGATATGAAGACTGGTAAGGCGGCTGGGCCTTCGGAAATAGTTGCTGAGATGCTGAAGGCATCTGGCACGGTGGGACACACCATGGTCACCCGCATAGTTAACCAAGTCGTACAGAATGGGGTTGTTCCGAAGGACTGGCATAGCAGCATCATCGTTAACTGTTATAAGGGTAAAGGAGACGCCCTAGATAGGAGTAACTATAGAGGCATTAAATTAATCGACCAGGTCATGAAGGTCACGGAAAGAGTAATAGCGCAACTAATCAGAGAGAGAATTGACCTAGATGAAATGCAGTTCGGGTTTGTGTCAGGCAAAAGTACCACAGACGCTCTTTTCATAGTACGACAACTACAGGAGAAGTACCTAGCTAAAGGTAAACCCCTCTACTTAGCTTTTGTCGACTTGGAGAAAGCCTTCGACAGAGTCCCCCGCTCCATTATCTGGTGGGCTCTTAGAAAACTAGGCGTTGACGAATGGCTTGTGAGGGCTATACAAGCCATGTATAAAGAAACAGTCAGCAAGGTTAGAATTAACAACGAATATAGTGAAGAGTTTAGCGTAAAAGTTGGCGTCCATCAGGGCTCTGTTCTCAGTCCACTACTATTTATTATTGCCCTTCAGGCTATAACAGAGGAGTTCAAGACAGGCTGCCCATGGGAACTCCTATACGCAGACGACCTGACACTCATAGCGGAATCAATGGCCGAGCTAGAGAAGAAATTCCAAACATGGAAGCACGGCCTAGAGTCAAAAGGACTTAAAATTAACCTGGCTAAGACCAAAGTACTAGTTTGTAGGAAAGAAAACAAGGCGGCGGTCCCTTCTGGGAAATGGTCGTGCTCGGTGTGTAGGAAAGGCGTAGGTAGAAACTCCATTTTATGTCCTAAATGCAAAGTATGGGTGCATAAAAGATGTAGTGGGATCACAGGTAAGCTAACTAAGAACATAGATTTTACATGTGGCCGGTGCTCTGGTGCAATAAGTAGCAGCAAGTGCCCACAAACTACTAGCTCTTTCAATTGCGCAGAGGGTTCTATAGAAATAGTGGACAGCTTCCGTTACCTGGGCGATAAAATCAGCAGTGGGGGAGGGTGCTCTGAAAGTACTGTAGCTAGAGTCAGAACTGGTTGGAAAAAGTTCAGAGAGCTTATACCACTATTAGCTGCTAAAGGGTTCTCACTAAAAATGAAAGGCAGGTTGTACGATGCCTGCATACGAACAGCAATGCTGCATGGCAGTGAGACCTGGGCATTGTGTGCAGAGGATATACGCAGACTAGAGAGGAACGAAGCTTGCATGCTCCGCTGGATGTGTAACAGTAATATACGTGAACGGCAAAGCATAAACGAACTAAGGAAAAAATTAGAGATAAGAGGGATCAGATGTTGTTTACTCGAGAGAAGGCTACGTTGGTATGGACACGTGATGCGCATGAAAGTCGATAGCTGTATAACAAAGTGCAGGGCAATAAAGATAGACGGTAGTCACGGAATAGGCAGACCTAGAAAAACCTGGGACGAGCTGATAAACTCCGACATCACACACTTACACCTCTCCAAGACAATGTCACTGGACCGAGACCTTTGGCGGTACTCAGTAACAGAGAAGACCCGCCTTACCTAAATATATAGTAAAACCTACTCCAGCCAGTAGGCATCTCTAACAAAATACACCCCGTCCCACCACCACCACCCCCACCCGATCCACACCACCCCGTTCTATGTAAAGTTATGTTGGTGCCGCGCCATCGAGGCCGAAACAAATGAGATCGTGTAGGTGTCACGACAAAAAAACACAGTCCACGCTGTAATGTGGCCGTGTAGGCAACACGGTAAAAACCTCCCAGACCCACACTGTAAATGTGGTTGGTGTTAGGAAGGGCATCCAACTGTAGAAAACCTGCCAGACAGTCCTATGCGAGCAAGACAATCACTCTTGCCTCAAGTGGGACTACCCCCGTCCAAACCCATGCAAGCGTGGAACACGGACGTTAAACGTTGATGATGATGATGATGATATATATATATATACACATACACATCTTTATTCACGTTGCTCCAGTTTACTCAGCTGTAGAAATGAGATGATAGGACTGGGGTCCCTATCATTAAATCACCCAAGACACCTCTAACGAGATATACCTTGGGGGAGGCCAGCTAAACCTGCATAGGTGTGAGCTATAACATATATATACACACATATGTATATAGAAGAAGTTACTCTAACTAACAGCTTGTAGCTGTCACAGCTTTCACAATGTGTAACTCTATAAGTACATTAACTATTTCATCAGCGTATTTCTAATGAAAGATACTGATAAAGATTTTCAGTTAATTCTGAAAATAGTCCGAAAAACATGGGATTTCTTCATCATCATCGTCATTTTTATGTCTGCTTTTTCATACGTGGTTGGGTCCTTTTCAGCTCAGCATCTCGCCATTAGTCTCATTCTTTCATCATCTCCTCTATGAGTTTCAGTGACTTGAAATGAGCTCTCACCACCATTGCCCAGGTCTTTTGGTAATATAAATAACTTTCTCGTTATTAAGGTGGTGTTTGGAAAATAACTTTAAAATGGCTGTTATGATGGATGAAGTTAGATGAATATGTGCACTTTTAAACAAACAACTTTAACCCTTTAGCATTTAAACTGGCCCTATCTGGCCAGAATTCTCTCATGTCTTTCTGCTCAAACTGGCCATAACTGGTCACTCATACTGATGCTAAGGTATTGTTCTCAAAATAAATAACACCAAAATCTCATAGATTTGATATTATGTGAGATAATTATGTGAGGTAAAGTCTTTACCGTGAAAATACAATAGTAAATATAGAATAATGTAAATACTAAAGCGTTAGAGTCATAGAAACAGGGATTAGTGTCAGGTAATTTATTGTCAAAAGGTGTAATAAAACTTCAAGATAAAACAGCTATATCTCCCTCAAATGACACACTCTCATCATCACCATAATCAACATGTCTTTTAGTCTCCTGTTAATATACCCCAGTTAAGATCTTCTTGTTCTTTAATTCCCATAACCATCTGGCATGACCATCTTCCCGTTCTGCAGTGGCAAACCCCTCGTCTGGGATGCCACTTTCTACAGGATGACACTTTCTCCAGGAGCAATCTGGTACAGACTGTGACTAACCCAGGTTCTGTTGCACATCGGGCTGAGGAGGCCAACCTCTCCAAATACCGGTCGCTCTCCGACAGGTTTGCGGTCGTACCCTTGGCAGTGGAGACTTCTGGTGTCCTCGGCCCTAGGGCTACCTTCCTGCTCACCACCATAGGCGCTG
Source organism: Eledone cirrhosa (assembly GCA_964016885.1). Taxonomy (NCBI): domain Eukaryota; kingdom Metazoa; phylum Mollusca; class Cephalopoda; order Octopoda; family Eledonidae; genus Eledone; species Eledone cirrhosa. Next base: position 1,094,359 of record OZ024761.1, read on the forward strand.
AGCTGGCCAGCCGCAGGTGTGAGCCTTGTGAATTGGAATAACTCTTCCAACGCATCTCCCTTACCATCCTACCAAACAGACCTATTATATTAAATCTTTGTTGGTTTTTTTTTCAATAAACAAATCTCATTATTTCTGAAGACAGCATATATATATGTGAAGGTATGTATATTTCCTCTGATAGTTTGTAATATTTTTACATAGATCTATATTATATACATACCAACACACATATATATCCTAGAAACGATTGTAAAATGATGAATTTTTTAATATAAGGAACTTGTTCTTTGTTTTTATTCATTGTTTTTAATATTTTATCTTGACTCTGTTTTCCTGTGATTTTCATCGAAAATTTTTGAATGCATCTTCTCTTTTCATGATATTTGGATTACATTGAGTTCTTCATAGGGATTGGACACTACCGTATATTTTGGTAGATTTATCTACATATATATATGTGTTTATCCTGGATTCAATCGGGGGTAACCACAGTAAGTAAGGTACTCATACATACATAGATACATACATATATATGACAGTCGAGGAAACAATGTTTCCATTGGTCTTCCCAATTGCTAATACTATCTATCGGTCGCAACTCCAGGTAGAAGGAGCAACGTGAAATAAAGTGTCTTGCTCAAGGACATAACGCATCGACCGGTCCAGGAATTGAACTCACAACCTGACGATTGAGAGTTCAATTCTCTTACCACTCAGCCACGCGCCTTAATATATATATATATATATATATATATGTATATATATATGTATATATATATATATATATTTGTATATATATATATGTATATATATATATATATATATATTTGTATATATATATATGTATATATATATATATATATAGATATATATATATGTATATATATAAAATTAACCTGGCTAAGACCAAAGTACTAGTTTGTAGGAAAGAAAAC
>OZ024761.1:1100296-1122796 GCA_964016885.1 Eledone cirrhosa
CTCCGGTTGCAACGTTTTTTGAAATATCCAGTTCTGCGTTTACAGATTGACTTTGTTAGTTTCAGAAGATCCCGTTAAGGGTGAAAGCAGCGATTCTTTGCTTAAACTTTAATCTGTTATTTTAATAAATATTTGCTCTACGGTTTTTTTATATATTTGATATATATTTTCCTTATCGAGCCCTCTTTGGATTTTAGTCTTCAATTTTATTATTATTACTATATATATATATATATATATATATATATATATACATACAATATATATATATATACATATATATATATACACACATATATATACTTATATATATATATACATATATATATACATACATATATATATGTATACATATATATATATATACACATATATATATATACTTATATATATATACATATATATATACATACATATATATATATACATATATATATAATCCCTGGGCTTCAAGTCCTGTAGAAGTCATTTTTATATAAAATATTTATACTCTGCTATGTATTGAGTACCTTACTTACTGTGGTTACCACAATTGAATTCGGGATAAACATATATATATATATATATATATGTTTATCCCAAATTAAATTACTTCTCAATAAAGTGGAATCTGTGTATATATATATAATGTATATGTGTATATATATATTTAATATAGAAATGGCTTCTACAGGACTAGAACTGTTTCATTCGAGAGAAATCATCAGGAAGCCCTGGGCTTCAAGTCCTGTAGAAGCCATTTCTATATTAAATATTTATACTCTGCTATGTATTGAGTACCTTACTTACTGTGGTTACCACAATTGAATTCGGGATAAACATATATATATATATATGCAGAGTATAAATATTTAATATAGAAATGGCTTCTACAGGACTTGAAGCCCAGGGCTTCCTGATGATTTCTCTCGAATGAAACAGTTCTAGTCCTGTAGAAGCAATTTCTCTATTAAATATATATATATATACACATATACATTATATATATATACACAGATTCCACTTTATTGAGAAGTAAGGTTTTCAAGTGGCACAAAACTTTCGAAGAGGGCTGAGAAAATGTTGAAGAGAAACTCCGTTCTGAAAGGCCAATTTCACAATAAATTACCAAAATGTGGAAATGGTGCGAGCGGAGATAGTGAAAGATTGTCAATAACCACATATTTAGAACATCAAGGGAAGAAAGCGACACCATTTTTATTTGAATTAAATATATTTGTCATTTTTTTAAAGATTTTATATATCCATCTTGCCCGGGGTCTACCCCTGGGTCTCTTGCCGTTTGATTTTGCCCATAAAATCTTCCAGCGGGATTGTTGGATAACATCCATGAGCTCAGCTGGCCTCGCTTGGGAATCCATCCAGATTAATTGCAGATGGTTGCTTCTGACAGGACCCGTTGGATGAAATGTTTGATGATAGAATGTTTTATTGTGTTCGTTCCGGCTCTCAGCTCTCCGAGTTCTAATCCCACCGAGGTCGACTTTGCCTTTCATCCTTTCCAGTTTGATAAACAAGTACCAGTCTAGTACTGGGGTCGATTCTTCCTCTGTCTGGAAGAAATCTGCTGTACTCAGACCTGGAGAGGGATGGGCTCCGTCAGGTATAAAAGTCCCAAGAAATGCCATATGTCAATACGATGCCTCTGTGACACCACCAGGAGTTACGGGACTAAAAGTGGTGGTGGAAGGTGTGGGTGTTGTGGGCATGATAAAAGTATTCCTATTCTGAATTCTGAACCGGATACATAGAAAAATATAATCAGAAAGACATTGTATGGTTAAAACCTGATAGCCAGTAAATTCAAAAAAATTTGCCAGCGGGTGTGTCATTCAGTCTTGTTTATGTGAGAAAATATTGAAGTTTTGATGTGTAGAGTTATGACCTTTCCACTAAGTCTAATGCGTTGTGTTGTTTCCTAGTCACTGTGTCAGTATAAGAAAAAAAACAGGATACATTAGATATTGTAAATTATAAATTATATATGCATGCATGTAAATATATGTATGTATGTATGTTTATATATATATACAGACATATGCATTTATGTATATGTATATATACAAATACATACATACATACATACATACATACGTATATATATATATATAATTGTGGTTACCCCCGATTGAACCTAGTGTGTGTATGTGTGTGTGTGTATATCCCGGGTTCAATCAGGGGTAACCACAGTAAGGAAGGTACTCAATACATAGCAGAGTATAAATTTTTACTATAGAAATGGCTTCTACAGGACTAGAACTGTTTAATTTGAAGGAAATCATCAGTCGAATGAAACAGTGCTAGTCTTGTAGAAGCCATTTCTATATTATATATATATATATATATATAGGAAAATGTATAAACCCGACGGCAGAACTCAAGCCGTTTCGACGGCTATTTCTGGACTCTGCAGTCCAGAAATAGCTGTCGAAACGGCTTGAGTTCTGCTGTCGGGCTTATACTTTTTCCTATTACCCACTCTACTACGCTACGTATTGAGTACTCTGGTGCGTTATGGTCCATCTGGTTCCTTACCACACGTCCTTCGTTATCATCATCATCATCATTCATTTCATTTTACGTCCGCTTTTTCCCTGCTTGCAAGGGTGGGACGGGAACTGATGCTGGCTTGATTTCTACAGCTGGATGCCCTTCCTAACACCAACCTCATTTACAGTGAGTGCTGGGTGCTTTTTTACCGTGGCACCTCCACGACCACTTTGCAGTGGAATGATATGGACCCCAGTCCCTATCATCTCATTTCTACAGCTGAGTAAACTGGAGCTATGTGAAATAAAGTGTCTTGCTCAAGGAAACAACACATCACCTGGTCTGAGAATTGAACTCACAACCTTTCGATTGCAAGGCCAATGCTCTAACCACTAAGCCATGTGCCTCCATTATATATATATATATATAGAATAAGGAAAAGCGAAGTAGTTTCAGATGTTCAAGTCTTTTAATAATATTGTTTCTACTATTGGCACAAGGCCAGCAATTACCCAGTACATTACTGGTACTTTATTTTATTGACCCCGTAAGGATGAAAGGCAAAGTTAACCTCGGCGGGATTTGAACTCAGAATGGCAAGGGCCGTAACTATGCGTCAATGGCGACAGTGGCCACACTGTTCTGTGTGCGAGTGTCGTGACATCGTCAGACAGCTTGTTACATAATAAGGTTATGTTTCCGAGGCAATCCAAATTGAATCGACACGGGAACGGACGAAGCGTGTGCTCTTGGGTTCTTCATCTGTCCCCCTGTGAGTACCAATTCACACCCACCGGTCTGCGCAGGCACAGGTCCGAAGGAAGTTGACCATTATCTACCGCAGATTTCAACAAAATTCACTTAGTCAGTTCCCCGTCTCAACCAAACACTGACCCTATTCAGGCCTGTAATATATAGCTTACTGCTACCTACCCTGTTCCCGTGTCGATTCAATTTGGATTGCCTCAGAAACATAACCTTATTATGTAACAAGCTGTCTGACGATGTCACGACACTGGCACACACTGGCGCACGGAACAGTGTGGCCACTGTCGCCATTGAAATATATATCACAGCTTTATTATTAAAAGACTTGAACATCTTAAACTACTTCGCTTTTCCTTATTCGATATTTACTCCGGCACTCCTATGTGGAATAAGTACGTTGAGTGCTTGAATTGAATTGCATCAATGTTTACCCTAAGAATTTAGCTCCAATTAGTTGAGCGCTCTATGATGTAACCGATATAGTGGAGAAGAGAGGAACCAGCCACAAGCTACACCTGGAAATTCCCTCTACCATGGGGATGGAAACCCCTGATACTGGACGGACATAATAATAACTTTCGGCAGGATAAATACGCGGAAACAAAAAGAAAGATAAACCCCTATTTTCCTGCACCAAATCGCTTTTGAACAGAAGCCCCTCAATTCAATCTATATATGGACAAATTGACAATCAAATTAATCATCTATCTCATTTTGCATATATGTACTGTATGTGTTTTTGCATTTACTAGTTTTTTTCTTTTGTGTACTTTATATCTGTTTTTTTTTGGTTTTGTTCCATGTGATGGAAATTCTAACTATGTACCCACCTAACTACTACCTTTCATACTGTAATTTACCCTCCGTTCTACTGTACGGTACTATCGTTCAGTATGTAGATAATATAACTGTAACATTAATACCCCTTTCAAAACTTCTTACTTAAACATCTCTCTACGTAGTAGATAGTATAGGTGCATATATTATTTACTCACTTCAATCTATGTTTTTACTCACCTGAATCCAGATTCTCACTTGAAAAATTTTTTCATTTTTAATTCTAATTTTTAATATTTGATTTCTGATTTTCGATTTTAAATTTTAAATTTTAGTTCTAATTTCCAACTCTCATTCATAACTTCCACTGTGAAACCATGATACCTAGAATTAAGTATATTTTCTCTTAGAGGTTGATGGTCAATTATACTGTCCATGCTTAATGAGAGGTAGTATTGATACCTATAGATACTCACACTCTCCCATCCCCACTGGCTTTCGACTGACTGTCACAGATGGGGTAGGTAGTAGTAAGCTATATTACAGGCCTGAATGGGTCATTGTTTGGCTGAGAAGGGGAACTGACTACGCGAATTTCGTTGAAATCTGCGGTAGCTAATGGTTAACTTCCTTTGGACCTGTGCCTGCGCAGACCGGTGGGGGTGAATTGGTACTCACAAGGGAACGGATGAAGAACCCAAGAGCACACGCTTCGTCCGTTCCTGTGTCGATTCAATTTGGATTGCCTTGGAAACAACCTTATTATGTAACAAGCTGTCTGATGATGTCACGACACTCGCACACAGAACAGTGTGGCCACTGTCGCCATTGAAATATATATCACAGCATTCTGAAACTACTTTGCTTTTCCTTATTCGATATTTACTCCGTCACTCCTATGTGGAATAAGTACGTTGAGTGCTTGAATTGAATTGCATCAAAATTTACCCTAAGTATATATATATATATATATATATATATATATATATATATATATATATATATATATATATATATATATAGGATACACGGTTAAAAGGCTCCCAGACCACACTGTAAACGTGGTTGGTGTTAGGAAGGGCATCTTGCTGTAAAAATCCCAGCCAAATTACAAGGTACGGCACGGCTACCTGGCCAGACTTGTCTCATGACATGGGTGACCCATCTAACCCATGCAAGCATGGAAATATTTATGTGTATATGTGTGTGTATCAACAAGAAAAAAAAAAGTGTTCTATATATAAAAATAGAACTAATTTATTATGAATCATACACAGAAAATTTACTGCAAAACCTTACATTCCATTGTCTGAATAGGTTGCCAAAGTTTGCAAATGGTTGCCAAAGGTTGCAAATGGTTGCAAATGGTTGTAAATTGCTGCAAATGGTTGCAAATGGTTGTAAATGGTTGCAAATAGTTGTAAATTGCTGCAAATGGTTGTAAACGGTTGCAAATGGTTGCAAATGTTTGAAAATGGTTGTAAATTGTTGCAAATGGTTGTAAATGGTTGTAAATTGTTGCAAATGGTTGTAAATGGTTGCAAATGGTTGTAAATCATTACAAATACATGTATGACATATTTAGTAATGCAGCTTACTTCTTTATTAAGCTGGTGTTTAGAACATAACAAAACGTTCTTACATAAAAGTGTTATGGAAGATTTTTAGATAAATATAAACACTTTGAAATGTGTGGCTTCATAAAGAGTGATGTGTTCATGCTATAAGATAGGGTGAAAACCCTTAACATTTAAACCAGTCATATCCGGTCAGAATTCTCTCACCTCCTTCTGTTCAAACTGGCTGTAACCAGCTGCATACACACACACGCACACACATGAATCTCTCTCTCTCTCTCTCTCTCTCCCTCTCTCTCCTCTCTCTATTTATATATATATATATATATATATATATATATATATATATATATATATATATTATATATATATATATATATATATATATATATATATACATGTGTGTGTCTGTGATAGAAAGAAAGGAGAAAAAGATTTTAACCCTTTAGCACTAAAACCGGCCATATATGGCCAGAATTCTCTCACCTCTTTCTTTTCAAACCAGCCATAACTGGTTCGTACTGATGTGAGGGTACTGTTCTCAAAATAAATAATATCAAGATCTCATAGATTCGATATTATGCGAGTTAATTATGTGAGGTAAAGCCTTTACAGTGAAAATATAATAGTGAATATAGAGTAATGTAAATGCTAAAGGAGTAAAGAAAGAAAAAGAAGGTGCCATCAATCACTACAAGGAATTGAACCTCTTTGATTCCTCATAGTGGCTGATGGCAGCTTCTTCTTTCATATGAGAGATGAGGGGGGGGGGGTCTTCTCTCTATTTTATAAACTATTGTGCGTCAAGTATGAAATTTGTAGAAATTTGCAGAAGAAAAACAAATTTCTACAAATTTCATACTTGACAACCCAATATTTTATAGCTTCTCTATGCATAAGCATGCTACTTTTTATATTAACTTTATTCCCTCTGTGCTTCAAAAAAGTCCGAGAGGTCGGCTTCTTATACATGATGTTTATATTAAAGAAACAGGTGTGGTTTCAGGTGTTTTGGTATCACAATAGTTAAATGAGTTTAATATACAGAAGCCCCGGCTTCCCTACATACAAATTTAACTTACAGTCAGAAGGCCCCTCCTAACCAAATATACACCCCATCCCACTACCCCTACTCCATCCTCCCACTCCCACCAACACCACCCTTCCTCTATAAAGTTATGTTGGTACCACAACATCCAGTCCAAACTAAAGAGGTTGTGTAGGTGTCACAACAAAAAAACACACAGTCCATGCTGTAATGTGGTCATGTAGGAAACACAGTAAAAAGGCTCCCAGTCCACACTGTAAATGTGGTTGGTGTTAGGAAGGGCATCCAGCTGTAGAAAACCTGCCAGATACAGTCCTATATGAGTGAGACACGGTCACCTGATCAATCTTGCCTCAAGTGGGAAAATTCCCATCTAATCCATGCTAGCGTGGAAGATAGACGTTAAACGATGGTGATGATGATGATGATAAAGTATGGGGATTTGTAAAGAAGTATAGTTTTGCAAAGATTATAGTGAGTTAAGTAAGGTCAATTAATGCTTTGAACCTACAGACCTGCTGTTCCAATATGTGACTATATCCCACCATCCCACCATCCCAGTACCAACAATATGTGACTATATCCCACCATCCCACCACCCCACCACCAACAATATGTGACTATATCCCACCATCCCAGTACCAACAATATGTGACTATATCCCACCATCCCACCATCCCACCACCAACAATATGTGACTATATCCCACCATCCCACCACCAACAATATGTGACTATATCCCACCATCCCACCACCCCACCACCAACAATATGTGACTATATCCCACCATCCCAGTACCAACAATATGTGACTATATCCCACCATCCCACCATCCCAGTACCAACAATATGTGACTATATCCCACCATCCCACCATCCCACCACCAACAATATGTGACTATATCCCACCATCCCACCACCAACAATATGTGACTATATCCCACCATCCCACCATCCCACCACCAACAATATGTGACTATATCCCACCATCCCACCATCCCAGTACCAACAATATGTGACTATATCCCACCATCCCACCACCAACAATATGTGACTATATCCCACCATCCCACCATCCCACCACCAACAATATGTGACTATATCCCATCAGTCTGTATCTTTTGGTAAGGCACTATCATGAACAAACAATTAAATTGACCCCCAATATTTGACTGGTATTTGAAGTATCCCCATCCAACTCCAAGTGGAAGGTGTGAAAAACAACAATGATTTCAGCAATGTAAGAACCTCTGTTAAGTTATGTTCCGAACACAAGTTTAATAAAGAGAAAATTAGTTATATCTCTAAATCCCTCAAAATTCTTGATTATTTTGAAAATTATTTGAAACCATCACCAGTGTTTTTTGTTAGAAATATGGTAACAAACTGATTAAAGTGTTTATAATTATATAGTACACTTTGTTAAGTTATGTTCCAAACACCAATTTAATAACAATAATTGTTTCTACTTTAGGCAGAAGGCCAGCAATTACCCAGTGCATTACTGGTACTTTATTTTATCGACCCCGTAAGGATGAAAGGCAAAGTTAACCTCGGCGGGATTTGAACTCAGTCCGTAAAGAGACGTCACTATGCTGCAAAGCATGGCGTCCGACTCTCTACCGATACTGCCAATTCACCTGAAAGAGTTTCACTTTAAACAACTGACTTCAACTAATGAAGGTTGATACAATGATACAACAGCTAGTTCATGCATATCATAAACTTTTCTCAGGTGAAAAAGAAGGAGAAAGATGGGGGGGGGGAGAAGGTAAGGAAGGAGAGGAGAGACGTGGAGAGCGAAAGAAAGGTGTAAGCTGCCAAGTCTTTAAGAAGGAAATAAATAAAATCCAAAATCAAATCAAATTAAGATGTTAAAAGCTATTAAAAGGTATTTCTTTCTTACCGATTCCTGCAAATTTGTCATGAAAGCTGAGTCTGACATTTTTATGGGTTTTTAATTCAGGGGAAAAACGAAAGTGTTTTGTTAAAGATCTTCAAACAGGTACATATTATGTCAGGTAATGACACCAGTGTTGTACACTCATATGTGAGTGCTAAAATGAATTTAATATTTTCTTACGTAAATAGCTAGTGGGTGAAGGTGAAAGAGACAGCAATGGAGAAAGATAGGAAGAGATAGATAAGTAGGGTAAGCTAAAATGTTGTATCTATATGTGTAATAGCAAAAGGGAGGGGGAGAGAAAGAAAGAGAGAGAGAGACAATGGGAGATACAAAAAGGAGGAGTGACAAAGAGAGGGGGAGAGAGAGAGAGAGAGATAAGGCATGTAGCTAAGATTTTAATATTTGAATGTGTAACAGCTCGAGAGGGGGAGTGAGGACAGGAAGGATATATTATATATGTATGTGTGTGTATATATATATATGTATATATATATATATGTATATATATATGTATATATATATGTATAGATATATATATACATTGATTTCTACAGCTGGATACCCTTCCTAACACCAACCTCATTTACAGTGAGTGCTGGGTGCTTTTTTTTTCCGTGGCACCTCCACGACCACTTTGCAGTGGAATGATAGGGACCCCAGTCCCTATCATCTCATTTCTACAGCTGAGTAAACTGGAGCAATGTGAAATAAAGTGTCTTGCTCAAGGAAACAACACATCACCCGGTCTGAGAATTGAACTCACAACCTTTCGATTGCAAGGCCAATGCTCTAATCACTAAGCCATGTGCCTCCATGTGTATGTATATATATATATATATATATATATATATATATAATATATATATATATATATATATATATAAATATATATATGTGTATACACACACACACACACACATATATATACACATGCATGTATATGTATGTGTGTATGTATGTGTGTATGTGAGTGTGTGTGTGTATATGTATACATGTGTATGTGTGACAGTGTGGGTATATATGTATCATCATTTAATATCTGATTGATGATGATGATCCATGTAGGAGAACTCCTACCGATGCGCTGAACAAGGGTGTCTTTTTAGTCCAGCCAGCGACTTGAAAACTCTGGTACAAACACTACACTTGTGACAATTATTGACACATAGTGCTGGGCCCATGGTACCATGTGACGACAAGGGCAGAGAGATCTCCAGATATAAAGCAATGCCTGTGCCGTGAAGCTTTTATAGTGAGCAAAGGCACTGCACAAAGCCAGTCCCGCTCTCTTAACAAAGATGATATTTACCAAAAAGAAGAACAAGTCAACATCATTGGATACCATCAGAGTTGCAGGTGTTATATGAGAACTTTCCTTCTCCTAGAATTCTGCCTTGACAAAGGCTAAGGGGTCATCTCTCCCGGTGATTTTGGATATCCATTGACTCTTAAGAGCTCCTTTGCCGTTTGACAGGTTTTGTTTTTAGTCCTGCAGGATGTCCAAAGTCACCCTCCTCACCAAGAAACCTTGGTGGGGTTGCCAGTTTAGTCGCCAACGACCCGACCATGAGACAGGTTGTACTGGGATTCATGTTACCAGTAGCACCAACTGGTGACCTGACATACATACATACATACACATCATCATCATTCATTTTCATCATTTCATTTTACGTCCGCTTTTTCCCTGCTTGCAAGGGTGGGACGGGAACTGATTCTGGCTTGATTTCTACAGCTGGATGCACCACAGAAAAAAAAAGCACCCAGCACTCACTGTAAATAAGGTTGGTGTTAGGAAGGGCATCCAGCTGTAGAAATCAAGCCAGAATCAGTTCCCATCCCACCCTTGCAAGCAAGGAAAAGCGGACATAAAATTATGATGATGATGACGATGATATATATATATGAGAGAGGGTGTGGTAAGATACCAGGTAGACCAACCCACCAAAGTACTTGATATTTGGGGTAGTAGAGTGGGTAATATGAAAATATTTAGGACCCCGTTTCGACAGCTAGATCCAAACTAAGCCACTGGTGGCTTAGTTTGGATCTAGCTATCGAAACAGCTGGAGCTCAGCCATTGGGTTCTTGAATCTTTTCATATATATATATATATATCAACAGGCGATCGACTTTCGTCAAATCAGACCGAGGAAACAGTGTTTCCATTGGTCTTTCCAATTGCTAATATTCTCTATCGGTCACAACTCCAGGTAGAAGGAGTAGCATAAAATAAAGTGTCTTGCTCAAGGACATAATGCATCACCCGGTCCAGGAATTGAACTCACAATCTCACGATTGCGAATCCAATCTTCTTACCACTCAGCCACGTGCCTTCATATATATATATATGTGTGTATATATATATATATGCAAAGTTCAGTAAGACCAAGGCTAAATATTATTGTTGTTTATTTACAAATCTACAAACGTTTCAATACAGCCAGAATTATTCACCAATAGTAAAGAAAAACCGAAAATTTTCAGTTTATTAACTCCATAGGTGCTTTGGTGAAGGTGCATGGCAATCGAAAGGTTGTGAGTTCAATTCTCGGATCGGGTGATGTGTTGTTTCCTTGAGCAAGACACTTTATTTCACGTTGCTCCAGTTTACTCAGCTGTAGAAATGAGATGATAGGATTGGGGTCCCTATCATTAAATCATCCAACGAGATATACCTTTGGAGGAGGCCAGTTAAACCTGCATAGGTATGAGCTGTCACACACACACACATAGGTGCTTTACTCCAAGCCATATCTCTGCAGGAAGAACAAAATCAATAAAAACGAAGGGTAGAAGAGGCATTGAGCTTAATTTATCTTACCAATGAAAATAGTGAACTAACATAATATAACTTCATATATTAGATTCTGAGAGAGATATTATATGCTAGGTTTTTAAGGATAGATCTAGAGTGATTGGATTGTGAGTGTATGTAGTGTAAGTTTTGGTTAAGATTATGGTAAGGTTGGTAGATACCCGTAGATAAGTCTAATGTTATATCTAGGAAATTGACTATTTTACTGGTGTTTTCAAAAGTAATAGTGAGATTGTAATAGTCTTTGAGGAAAGTTCTAATAAGTTTTTTTATTTTTTTCAATTTCTGATAGGCTAAGATTAGTGGAAAAAAGAAGACAGTCATCACGATATAAACCACCTTTAAGGTGGGGAAAAGATGAATTATATATATATATATATATGTATGTAAAAGGTAAACAGAAATAACAACACAATTGGTACAGTATACGGAAGGGATATATTAGGTTAACGTTTGATATAGCAGCAAGAGGGTCTTAACGTTTCGGACGATAGTCCTTCATCAGAAGAAAGAATGAGAAATAAGACAGATTGAGGGGACGGGCGGGTTGGAATTGGAAAAAATGTCTTTAGATGAAAATATCAGGTCCATTCATGTTGACATATATATAAATGTAAGTATGTACACGTACACACATATATATATATATACATATATATATATATATATATATATATACATACATACATACACACATATATATACATATGTACATATGGGTTATATCGAACATTAATAATAAGGTTTGATTCATTTGTAAATATATATACTAACCCATGCTAGTGTGGAAAGTGGACGTTAAACGAGGATGATGATATATATATTGAAAGTTAAATATTTTATTTTAAACATTTTCTAACCCAGAAAAAAGAGAAAAAATAAAGGAAAAAAAAATATTTTTCTTCCTAATAATCGTTTTTTTCTCCCTATTTACATATATATATATATATATATACATATCAAAAATGGAAGAATATAATCAACTCTCAAAATGTATAAGATACAGATGTATAAGATGTAATTGCCAGTTAGAGAAAGAAGTGATTGCCAAATATTTATTTCATGCAAAACAAGTATTGAGAAAGAAACTAGGTCAGAGCTTACAGAATTAGTGATGCATTTAGGAAATAAGCAGAGTATATATATTAGAAATTAATTGGAGGAAAATCAACCAACTTTTATTAAAAACTGTTTATTCCTGTACAATTATTTTTGGCACAATATATCACGTGAATCTTCACGTGAATATATCACGTGAATTAAAAAAAAAAAAAAAATTCAGCAATTTCATTTTGTCCATTGACCCTTACATTACTCTATATTTACTACTGTATTTTCATGGTAAACACTTTATTTCACATAATTATTTCACATAATATTAAATCTATGAGATTTTGATATTTATTTTGAGAACAATTCCTTAACATTGGAATGCGCAGCTGGTTACAGTTGGTTTGAACAGAAAGAGGTAAGAGAATTCTGGCCAGATACAGCCGGTTTAAATGCTTAAGTGTTAAAAACCCCAGCAAACTCACAAAGCTCCATGGCGTCTCCAGAATAAAAACATTTCAATAATAAATCATTCAAAATATAACTCACTTCAAGCTGTATATATCAACACACACATATATATGTGATGATATATATCTATATATGTGATGATATATATCTATATATGTGATGATATACCTATATATAAAGAGGTACAGTTGCATTGCATATGCAGTCAGTCTAACCATGACGACCTGTCAAACTCATTCTAGTCTATATGAAATTAATCATATGTGCATGTATATGTATATTATGTCAAAGGCATGACAACCTCTTCTTAAACACTTGATGAAATGTGAGACTGTACATTAACGCGCAAGTCCTTGGCCTGCCTTGGAGTTCAGTGACTCCAGTTGAGTACTGACTTAGTCTATATGGACACATCCAACCCTTGCTAGTAGGGAAAGCTGACATTAAAATGACAATGATGATGATGATGATGTATATATGTAAAGTGGTCGTGTATGTGACAAGATAAAAAGCACCCAGTCCACACTGTAAAGTGGTTGTGTAGGAGTCATGGTAAAAAGGCTCCCAGTCCACACTGTATGGTGTTAGGAAGGGCACCCTGCCGTAGAAAATCTGCCAGAGACAGTTCTGTATGATCAAGACATGGTCTCCAGACCAATCTCACCTCAAGTGGGACAAAACCGTCCAACCCATGCTAGAGTGGAAGATGGACGTTAAATGATGATGATGTTGAGGATGATGATATATACATATATATATATCACGACAAAAAGCACCCACCACACACACTGTAAATGAGGTTGGCATTAGGAAGGGCATCCAGCTGTAGAGATCCAGCCAGAAAGATTTCTATATAAGCAAGACACGGTCACCTGACCCAACTTGCCTCAAATGGGACAACTCGTCTAACCCATGCTAGCATGGAAAGTGGATGTTAAACAATGATGAGGATTATATATATATATATATACACACATATACAAATATATAGTCCGTTTTTAGCCCTCTCCTGTTTATTATTGTCCTGCAGCTCTATAACAGAAGAGTTTAAGATTGGCTGCCCAGTCCTTATAACAATTTATGAAAGAATTAGAGAAGAAATTCCAAACCTGGAAGCATTTGCCTAGTAGCAAAGGTCTTAAAGTTAACTTGTCAACGACTAAAGTTCTAGTAAGGAAAGCAGGGCCTTGTTCAGTGTGCTGGAAAGGAGTAAGTAGAAATGCATTCCTCTGTCCCAAATGCAAACTCTGGGTACACAAGAGATGTAGTAGGATCTCAGGTAGGCTAGCAAAGAACATAAGTTTTATCAGTATTTGTGGCTAATGCACAGGTGCAATAAGTAGAAAGAGCTCACAGGATACTAGCTCCTTCAAATGCCCACAGTGCTCTATAGAAGTAGTTGATAGTTTCTATTACTTAAGTGACCAAATTAGCAGTGGAGGTAGGTGTTTTGAAAGTACAGTAGCTAGAGTGAGAATGGGATGGAGAAAGTTCAGAGAGCTACTTCCACTGTTAGCTACAAAAGGATTTTATGGTATGTATATACGAACAGAAATGTTGCATGATAGTGTGGCCGAGGCGCAATGTTTCAACTTCAATATTAGCACATAATACTAAAGCATTGTCAGGACATTGATTTGGGATTTGGATGATGTAAGTCCCAAAGAAAAACAAGAATTTATAGTCAATAAAGTAAAAAAATTGAAGAAAAAAACCTCTGACTATCATTCTTGTATTTCTTTGGAACTCATCAAATTGGACCAAGGAAACAATGTTCCCATTGATTTTCTCATTGCTGATACTATCTACCAGTTAAAACTCCTCACAAGAAAGAGCAACGTCAAAAGAAGTGTCTTGCTCAAGGACATAACACATCGCCCGGTCTGGAATTGAGCTCACAACCTCATGAGTGCAAATTCAATTCTCTAAACACTAAGCCATCAGAATCAGTAGAGAGTCGGACAACAAGCTAAATGGAGTAGAATCACGGCTCTTTACGTTCTGAGTTAAAATCCCACCAAGGTTAGCTTTGCCTTTCATCCTTATGGGGTCGATAAAATAAAGTACCAGTAATGCACTGGCGTCAATTTAATTGACTTTCCCCTCCCCTAAAATTGTTGGCCTTGTGCCTAAATCAAAAATAATTCTTATTCTTATTATCCTTCATAAGAAGTGTGTTGTTTGTTGTATCATATAGATCTGCCTTAGTGAATTACTAGGTCAACTGATATATATGTATATATATATACATATATACACAATCATATATATGTATGTGTATATATATATATATATATTTATGTATGTATATATATATATATGTGTGTGTTTGTGTGTGTCTTTGTGTATAAGTCAGAAGTAACTCTATCGTTGTAGCAAATATGTATAAACCCATACATGTATATGGAGATTTATACACACATGTGCGCATATATATATCTATATAAATATATACATAAACACACTCAAATATATATATAACCCCCTCCCCATATATATATATATATATATATATATATATTTATATATATATATACATACATAAACATACACACTCATATATACACACACACCCACACATCATCATCATCATCATCATCATTTTACGTCCGCTTTTCCCTGCTTGCAAGGGCCACATATACATAAATATATATATATATATATATATATATATATATATATATGTGTGTGTTATGTGCCAGTCTGTCTGTGTGTCTAGTGGCTTATTGCTGTCAGAAAACATGAAAAGACATGACTGAAATATGGGGGACAAAAAAGCAATAAAAAAAAAATAGAAAAATGTAAATGTAAAAACAACGAAAACAAACAAAAAAGCTAAACAGAAAGCAACAGGAGTAGAATTAATCGTATGGTATTGTGCTAACATGTTTGTGTGGTTAACGAGTTTACTTAGTTACACCACATGACTTAGAATTCAATATACTACAGCGTGACACCCAGGGGCAAGTGTCTTCTACTAGAGCTTGTGCAGTGGTTCCCAAAGTGGCTTCCGCACAACCCAAGTATTCCGCAAAGAAGTGCCTGGAGTTCCACATAAGCCAAGGGTTCTGCATAACCCAAGGGTTTCAGCATGACTCAAGGGTTCTGCATAACCCAAGGGTTTCAGCATGACCCAAGGATTCCACATAACCCAAGGGTTTCAGCATGACTCAAGGATTCCACATAACCCAAGGGTTTCAGCATGACTCAAGGATTCCACATAACCCAAGGGTCCTCATAACCCAAGGATTCCATATAACCCAAGGGTTCCTCATAATTCAAGGGTTCCACATAACCCAAGGGTTTCAGCATGACCCAAGGTTCCACATAACCCAAGGTTCCACATAACCCAAGGGTTCCACATAACCGAAGGGTTCCACATAACCCAAGGGTTCCACATAACCGAAGGGTTCCACATAACCCAAGGGTTCCACATAACCGAAGGGTTCCACATAACCCAAGGGTTTCAGCATGACCCAAGGATTCCACATAACCCAAGGGTTCCACATAACCCAAGGGTTCCACATAACCCAAGGGTTCCCCATAATCCAAGGTTCCACATGACCCAAGGGTTCCACATAACCCAAGGTTCCCCATAATCCAAGGGTTCCCCATAACCCAAGGTTCCCCATAATCCAAGGGTTCCCCATAATCCAAGGGTTCCACATAACCCAAGGATTCCACATAACGCAAGGGTTCCACATAATCCAAGGGTTCCCCATAACCCAAGGTTCCCCATAATTCAAGGGTTCCACATAACCCAAGGATTCCACATAACCCAAGGATTCCATATAATCCAAGGGTTCCTCATAACCCAAGGGTTCCACATAACCCATGGGTTCTGCATAACCCAAGCGTTCCGAAAAGGAGTGTCTGGGATTCCGTGTAAAAAATAAAAGGAGTATATTTATATTACAACTATATAACAGTATTAGACTTTGGGGTTCCCTCAAAAATTTCTGAACTAAAAAGGGTTCTGCGTTTGAAAACGTCTGGGAAACCCTGAGCTAGGGCAATGCCTTGCTAGTGAGAATATGTTTGGTATAATATGCGTTACTTAATTAAACATATATAGAGAGATAGTGTGTGTAGTGTGTGTGTAGTATGTGTAAGTCAAGAATTGTGTGTGCGTATATGTTTGCAAAAAAGAGAGAGAGATAGGCAGAAAGGCGGCTTGTAGACGGTCAAAGGGAGATAATCTGTACACTGTCAATAAAAACTACGTTGGGAGAACGAAATCTAAAATTGCAGATTAAACTATATTTGAACGAGGAGAAAACATTTGTCCCCGTTTTAATTAAATGGATGTCTTTAGACAGAATTTCAATTTTTATTAGGTTTTGAATATATTCAAAAATAACATTACAAATTGCAATGACCAAAAGAATACGATCGCGTCTACAAGCAGCCGAAATGGGGTTCCTCTGAAGGGTCTTTGGAGTAACTTTACTCAATCAAGTGCGTAGCTCGGAGATGAGAGAGTCACCCCAGGTAGAGCCCCTACTTCTCTGAATTGAGAGATCACAGCTTCGATACTATGGGTATACAGATTTTACGGAAAAAAACCAACAGGAAGGAGACCCGGGGTGTAATCGAGCAAGATGGTTGGATAACATCCATGTGCTTGGCTGGTCACGCTTGGAGATCCAGTCGGATCAATTGGAGACGCTTGCTTCTGACAGGACCCACTGAAAGAAGTGTTTGAGGACTCCCCACCCACCCCACCCCCCGATAAGCGGGGGGTGGGGGATAACCAGGGAGAAAAAGAAGCAATGTGAAATAAAGTTTCTTGTTCAAGGACATAATGCATCGCCCGGTCCAGGAATTGAACTCTCTCACACACACACATATATATATATTTATACAGGGTGTCCCCCCAAAAATGTATACATATTTCAACAGCAAAAAAATCTTTAAAAAATGCATTAAAAGCTATTGTTTTATATGCTTTATTTAAATTATGTAAACATTTTGGGTTGTATACATACACTTGAATTATGTCTGTAGATCATTTTATTTCTAGGAAAGGCTGTGCATTCTTATAAATATTGCCTGTACAGGTAATCAAAGTATGTATACATTTTTGGGACACCCTGTTTATATATACCTGTGTGTATATATATATATAACTGTGTATGTATATATATATATATATATATATATATATATATATATATATATATATATATATATATATATATATATATATATATATACTGTACGCCTGTATAAATATATGTATGTACGTGTACATACTTATATTTAAGTAACAGCCGTACTAAGAGTGGGAAATGAAATTTCGTTTCATTTTTTCCGTTTATCGTTTTCGGTGCACCCGGCCGATTAACCCACTCGATATGCAAATTGGGCTACTCAGCCGTTAGTATGCATAAGGTAAGTATATATGTTCAACAACCTGGCAGGAAGGTATACGTTGCTGACGATAGCTAATAAGCTTGAAACTAGTACAGCGTTCCTTTGTCAGTGTTGAACAAACGAGTAACGATGGTTGCTAGACACTACGGCTTAATACGGGATGTTTGTTTACAAACACACCGAGCATTATAATAAATGTTCGGTGAATCCATACGTACATATATATATAAGTGTGCATGTATATATATATATACATACTACTGTACGTCTAATCATATTCAGATTTTTAATAAAATATATCTTGACTATGTTCTCATACATCCAGGGTTGATTTGCACTTTGGCTGTCCTTCCTGTATGAAGGAATACATGGTTATATGTCTGCACTTGTGAGTAATTTGAACCTACAAAGCTATACACATAACACACAGATACACACACACACTTGCATATTAGCATGGATACACAAAGGCTGCATATCTACAGATCCATAAGAAGGACACACAAAAGCTGCATATCTAGAGAAAATATATCTTGCCTATGTTCTTATACATCCAGGGTTGATTTGCGCTTTTGTTGTCCTTCCTGTATGAAAAAATACATGGTTATATGTCTGAACCTGTGAGTAATTTGAACCTACAAAGTTATATACATAACACACAAACACATAGACACTCACACACTCACACACTTATATCAGGGTTTTAATAAAATATATCCAGGGTTAATTTGAACGTACAATAGTTTAATATATATATATATATAGTTAGTTTCTGAGGAAAATTCCATGAACAACTGGGACCTCGAATGCCGAGAGTACAATGTCGGGACCTCAAAAGCGGGGGATACACACACAGTTATCTGCACACAGTCCTACACAGACATGGGTACACATACATGCACACACACATATATACACACAAATACGTACATACATAGGAACCCAAGCTAAGTGGCCATAGTTACAGTTTTAGTGTCAAATACCACCAACCTTGTTTTCTCATATCTTTCTTAATGGTGTATATATATATTTTTTTTAATTTGAAAATATAAATTTTCCATAGTGTAAATCATGATTTTAATCTCACAATCATGAAATTAAAAGAAAATATTATTTTACATAAAGGAAACTTTATTGAAATATATATTTATATATTCCTAAACAATTTTTAACGGTTTATCTGTGATTGCCTCCCCTTGACTGTTCCAAAATTTCTGAAGCCATGTCGTCGTTGTTGTTTACATCCTGGTCATCGCCGATTGCGGGCCGATCTGTGATTAAATCATTCCAGCCATGACCAAATTAACTTTTTTTTGTATCTTGTGTGCATATAAATACATTATATTATAATGTGTTGGCGCCCTACCTCATGTAATTGCTAGATAGTTAGATGAGAGATATTTCGCTGATATTTCTAGTAAGTCTACGTAGAGGCTCTTTATATTGTTCTTTCGTAATCCCAAGGTTGTGTTAGCTGTGTTAGATATTCCACATTGAGGCAGGTGTATCCTCTGAGGGGCCTAGGGACCGGCACGGGCTCTACAGAGCGTGTTGAACACCTGGCTTAGGTCGTTGTTCCTTGTCGCTGCCTCCAAGTGCTCTGCAGCCCCCCCCCCCCCCCAATAAAAATAAGAACAACAGGCTCCAGAGAGCCCGTACCAGTCCACAGATCAGGACAGCCTTGGTGAAGGATACCAATGTTAACTTCATCACTATGGAAACCAACCACCTCGTACGCTGGAAGGAGCACTTCAGCCTTCTTCTTCATCACCTACCCATCTCAATTGATCCTGCCTAACCATCACTGCATACACAGCTGCAACCAATGAAGTCAGTGCCATACTGAAGAAGCTCCCAAAATCGCGAAGCCCCTGTAATCTACACTATCAGCGCGAAGATAACATGCTTCATTAGTTCACCCACATTATCAACTATGTATGAGTGTCAAAAAGGCTCCCAAATGACTGGACCTGGGGCATCACCCTTCCCTTCTGGAAACGGAAGGGTGACAAATTCATCTGAAGCAACCACAGGGGCATCACCCTCCTCTCCATCCCAAGCAAGCTCTTCACCAAAATCCTTCTCATCTGTGCTCTTCCTCCATTAGAAGCAGACGTCGCCCACACAAGCAAGGTCCATGTCAAATCGATCTACCACCGACTACATTTCTGCCCTCCGTCTCATTATTGAAAGCTTTCGGGAGCTCTGTAAAGATCGCCACCTCTATGTCACCTTTTTCGATCTCAAGGCGAATTTCGACACAGTCGAGCACACATACCTCTGGAAAATTCTCAAGTTCATCGGTGCACCTCCCAAGATCACCAACCTGTTCCAACAGCTCTATAGTAGTGCTTGGAGCTGCATTTGGGTGAACAGGAAAGACACTGACTGGTTCCCCATGAACAGAAGGGAAAAATAGTGCTGTCTTGCTGCCCCCAACCTCTTCAACTGTGCCATCGACGGTCTGATGACTAAGGTGTGTGAGCGAGTTTCTGGTGTTACCTTTGGGAACTACCACCTTACCAACCTGGAGTACGTAGGCAACACCACCCTATTAAGTAACTCGATCAACTAGCTCAGGGACACACTAACCATATACTGGGAGGAATCAGCAAAACTTGACCTTTAGGTGAGCTTGACGAAGACCAAGCTGATGCATGTCGGTGATGGACCTGATCCTCCCCTGCTTCACATTGACCCTGACGTGGTGGGGTTTGTCAGCTCCTTCATTACGAACAATGGAGGCCTGACTCTGGAGATCAATTGCAGATGTGGTCTGGTCATCGAGATCATGCCCTCCCTATGGAAGACCCTTTGGCTCCACTGCTATATCTCTCAGTCGCAATGAGTTCTAACTCATTGAGTAAACCAGCCTAGTCTAACCCTAATGAACCTCTGGTAACCAAGCCTATGAGCAACGGCAAATCATTGAGTTAATGGTTAAAAAAAAACACTTTTCATACAGATTATTTTTTTAGACATTTTCAAAAACACACATTTCATAGAGAATTTTTTATTCAATAATTAGTAAAAAACCCCGCTGCCTCTTTCGATACAAGCTACGTATTATTGCCTGTGTGTGTCTGAGTGCATGTGTGAACTAAGAACCAGACTGAGAGCGAACCCAGGCCACATATGAGTGCTGAGAGTGCACAAGTATGTGTTTGAGTACATGTCTATGTGTGAGTGTGCATGTGTCTGATCTAAGAACCAGGCTGAGAGCAAACCCCCAAGCAGGATCTCAGCAGTCTCTCTTTGATTGTCCTGATCCTCCCCTGCTTCACATTGACCCTGATGTGGTGGGGTTTGTCAGCTCCTTCATTACCAACAATGGAGGCCTGACTCTGGAGATCAACTCCAGATGTGGTCTGGTCATCGAGATCATTCCCTCCCTATGAAGACCCTTTGGCTCCACTGCTATATCTCTCAGAAGGCAAAGATTCGTATTTACAATACGACAGTCCTCTTCATTCTCCTCTATGGATCCAAAAAGTTCTCTGAGAAAAAGCAGATCTGTTCATATTGCCATCTCTAAGAAAACTGTATATAACACAACCATGACCTCTGGCGTCACACAGTAATACAGAAGACCCGACCCCGCCGCGTGTAGAAGCCAAAGCTGAAGCATATAGACAATATGCCGCCACACCCTCCCACTGCGAAGTGGTCGTGGACGTGCCACGGCAAAAAAGCACCCAGCCCACACTGTAAAGTGGACGTGGAGGCGCCACGGAAAAAAAGCACCCAGCACTCACTGTAAATGAGGTTGGTGTTAGGAAGGGCATCCAGCTGTAGAAATCAAGCCAGAATCAGTTCCCGTATGAGCAAGACAAGGTCAGCCGACCGGACACTGCCCACAACAGGACCACCCGTCTAACCCATGCTAGCGTGGAAGAACAGATGTAAAACAGTGATGATGATGATAATAATGGTTTCTGATTTAGGCACAAGGCCAACAATTTTTGGGGAAGGCAAAGTCAATTAAATTGACATCAGTGCATTACTGGTGCTTTATTTTATCAACCCAGAAAGGATGGAAGGCAAAGTAAACCTTGGTGGGGATTGAACTCACAATGCAAATTGCCGGAATAAATGCTTTTGTTGTGATAATGACAGAATGACGAGCTTTTGATTCCAGAGTCGGGCTAGATCGATACAGATCAAACCTTGATCTGATGAATTGTGAAACGCACGTCACTACTCAATAAACATAATGAAGA
>OZ024761.1:1125296-1145296 GCA_964016885.1 Eledone cirrhosa
TCCCACGTCTTACCAATAGACCACCAAGACTGACTTGAAACAGCATTGAAAATTTATCTTTATAAATTTAGCACATTGAAAATGAATCGTTATTAACACTGTCCAACCCATGCTAGCAGGGAAGATGGATGTTAAACGATGATGATGATGAAACTTACTTTCCAATTTAGTATTTAAAAAAATTGCAACAAACATCTATCCCAGCCAAGATTGAACCCTCATATAAGACATCCTTATTTGCTCCTGAATCTAATATATATAGTTGCACAAAAGGCACACACACATATTCAGATTTTTAATAAAATATATCTTGACTATGTTTTTTATACATCCAAGGTTGATTTGCACTGTGGCTGTCCTTCCTGTATAAAAAAATACATGGTTATATGTCTGAACCTATGAGTAATTTGAACCTACAAAGCTATATACATAACACACAGACACACACACACTTATATCAGAGCTTTAATAAAATATATCCAGGGCTGATTTGAACGTACAACAGTTTAATTTGCTGTTCTTCATATAGAAAAATATTTGGTTATATGAGGTGTCTGTGTGTGTGTGAGTGTAATATGAACCTACAAATCTATGACTACATGTCTTGTAATATAACTTCATGTCTAATATGGGTAATATCTCCAAATATCTCCAAATATCAGTCGTTCTCCGACAGGTTTGACTTCATGTCTTGTAATATAACTTCAAATTCTGGTCAGCCGTTTATAAAACTAGGATTCTTTTTCAAATGTTGACATGTATGTGCATATGTGTGTATATGCATATGCATACATTTATATGTATGAGTATATAAATATAAAAGTGCAAAGTCAGACACACAAAATACACACTGAGACATATATTCATCCAAACAGACACATACGTTCACCCAAACACATACACAGTATAACAAATTGAACGCCAGTCACTATTTTGTTATAGTTTTTTTGCTACCTTCCTTTTACACACACATACATTCACGCAGGCAGTAGATGTAAAGAGAGAGGAGTAGTATGAGGTAGTCAAACTACTCCTCTCTCTTTACATGTTGTGACAGAATCACAGAAATTTATATATAGAAGAAATATGGTTGTGTGCTTATCTGATATTTTGTTTGAGAGTGTATTTGAGATTTGAACCTAGAAAGATGATATTTGCTGCCTTAATAGATAAATTAGATTGACACTCATATATACTATATAATATATATGTATATATATATACATATATATATATATATATATATATTATCTACAGTTGTTCCCCGGTATTCATGGGGATTAAATTTCTAGAGCACACGCGAAGAGTGGAAAACTGCGAATATTGGACGTGGTCCATAAAAATGCCTATAAACGTCAAAACATAATGTAAGATATAGGCTGGCAAATACGGTATATTGTTATTAATAATTTAGTGTTAAAAAGCATGAAAAAATATATATTGCCATGTAAAAAGCCATTATAAAAATCGCAAGAGATATTTATGATCCTGCGAATATATGGTGGTTTCCACAAACAATTATTAGTTAGTTTCTAAGGAAAATTCTGTGAATAACCAGGACTGCTAATCTCGGGACCTCCAATGCCTGGGATACACATACAATTATATGCGGACAGTCCTACACAGACATATGTACACATACATGCATATACATATATATATATATACACACAGATACGTACATGCATAAGCACATATACATACAAATATACACACACACACATACATATACACATACACATTCATACATATACACCAGAACTAAGGAACCTGAGTTAAGTGGCCATAGTTACAGTTTTAGTGTCAAATGCCTCCAACTTGGTTTTCTCATAACTTTCTTAATGGTGTATATATATATTTTTTTAAATTTGAAAATATAAATTTTCCATAGTGTAAATCATGATTTTAATCTCACAATCATGAAATTAAAAGAAAATATTATTTTACATAAAGGAAACTTTATTGAAATATATCATCATCATCATCATCATCAACGTTTAACGTCCGTGTTCCACGCTTGCATGGGTTTGGACGGGGGTAGTCCCACTTGAGGCAAGAGTGATTGTCTTGCTCGCATAGGACTGTCTGGCAGGTTTTCTACAGTTGGATGCCCTTCCTAACACCAACCACATTTACAGTGTGGGGCTGGGAGGTTTTTACCGTGTTGCCTACACGGCCACATTACAGCGTGGACTGTGTGTTTTTTTGTCGTGACACCTACACTATATATTTATATATTCCTAAACAATTTTATATATACATATGTGTTCAGTCACATTACACCAAGATGGTAATACATAACCAGCGGCATATCAGCTAACTTCCATAACTAAACCTCATAATTGTTTGAGCACCTGATTATGTAATAAAACAATTATGTAAAAGTAAGAGATTTTTGTCAATATAATTAATTACTATATTTCCCGGTGCCAAAGACGCTTTGTCCTCGAGGACGCACCCTAATTTTGACAACCAAAAATTTGAAAAAAAATAATAGACAACCTTCAGCCTCCAGGATGCATGGTAGATTTTTGTGACTTATTTTAGGAAAAAAGTAGTGTCTGGAAATATGGTAATTAATTGGCAAATTGTTATAGATGACTACAATTGCATTTCAGTAAATTGAAACGATCGTAGAAATTAATAAATGATTTGAACTCCATCAAGCCTTTGGTTCATCACCTGAATTGAATTATATATATATATATATATATATATATATATATATATATATATATATAGTTAGGGGAGCAGAAAATTGCTTATTGTAATCCACATCGTAGTTAAGATAGCCAGTTTTTTGGACGGTTTATATATATATATATATATATATATATATAAAAATTAGAATTGGAGCTCTGAAATAGCAATATATATATGGATGTATATATAATGTATTGCAAAATACATTATATATACAGAGCTCCAATTCTAATTTTTAATTTCTGCCTGACCAACAACCGCTCTGCATAATCAGCTCCTGATTATTTACTAGATTTCTATAAGAATATAACATCATTGATCTCAGTAGACAGGCGGGGTAGTTGGCCTTGATAAGCTTCAACAAAAGCGAAACATGTCATGTCGGCTTATCTCCCCTGTTTGCTGAGATCAAAGTGAGTGAATTTGTCACTACTTTAAAACAATAGCTTACGGTCTTCAAAATGCTTTTAATTAAGCATAAAGTGTATTGCAAAATACATTATATATACATCCATATATATATCATCATCATCATCATCATCAACGTTTAACGTCCGTGTTCCACGCTTGCATGGGTCTGGACGGGGGTAGTCCCACTTGAGGCAAGAGTGATTGTCTTGCTCGCATAGGACTGTCTATATATATATATATATATATATATATATATATATATATATATATATATATATATATATATATATATATATATATATATATGTATATATATAAATATATGTATATATATATATCCAATAATAACAATAATAGACCAGTGTGAGGAAATGTATAGAATTTACAAGCCTTTTGTATGAAGTTCCTTGCTGCTCTTCTCTCCAAGGTCGCCATAGAGATGTCTCCCTTTTAACTAGTGTCAACACCTGACACTTTACTCTAACTCTCTCTCTGTCTGTCTGTCTGTCTGTCTCTCTCTCAGTTCATCAACTCATTTCCGTATTGTCTGTAGAAGAGAAAAATAAAACGTGAAAATAACCGTCATATCAAATAATTATTTCTACTTTTCGCACAAGGCCAGCAATTATTCCAGTGCATTACTGGTACTTTATTTTATCGACCCCGTAAGGATGAAAGGCAAAGTTAACCTCAGCGGGATTTGAACTCAGGTCATAAAGGGACGTAACTCTATGCTTCAAAGCATGGCGCCCGACCCTCTACCGATACTGCCAATCCACTGTCATATCAAATAATAATAATTGTTTCTACTTTTAGCACAAGGCCAGCAATTACCCAGTGCATTACTGGTACTTTATTTTATCGACCCCGTAAGGATGAAAGGCAAAGTTAACCACGGCGGCATTTGAACTTCACTTTGCCTGTCATCCTTACAGAGTCGATAAAATAAAGCCATTAATAATACATTTTAATAACGATTCCAGAAAGTCTTCATATTTTATCACTGTTAAATATCATGAAACTGACTAACTCACACACGAATATAGAATGTTCTGGAAGTTTGGATATAAAAGAAGAATATTTCTAGGGATGGAATTTTGTAATTTAACCCTTTTAGGCTGGACAGGTACATTTCTTTTCCAACAGGATGAAAAGCAAAGTTGACTTAGCTGTACTCTAAATTCCAGTTAGCTGCACTCATATATCCATCTAACTGCACTTATGCCGAAATGCATTCTATATGACTAGCTGCACTGATATATATCTAGATGCAGTGATAAATTGATCAAATCACTCTTATATCTACTGAGAGATACACTCGTATGTGACTAGATGCACTTGTATGTTACTAGATGCATTCGTATGTTACTAGATGCACTTGTATGTTACTAGATGCACTTGTATGTTACTAGATGCACTTGTATGTTACTAGATGCATTCGTATGTTACTAGATGCACTTGTATGTTACTAGATGCACTTGTATGTTACTAGATGCACTTGTATGTGACTAAATGCATTCGTATGTTACTAGATGCACTTGTATGTGACTAGATGCACTTGTAGGTGACTAAATTCACTCGTATGTTACTAGATGTATTCGTATGTTACTAGATGCACTTGTATGTTACTAGATGCACTCGTATGTAACTAGATGCACTTGTATGTGACTAAATGCATTCGTATGTTACTAGATGCACTTGTATGTGACTAGATGCACTTGTATGTGACTAAATTCACTCGTATGTTACTAGATGTATTCGTATGTTACTAGATGCACTTGTATGTTACTAGATGTATTCGTATGTTACTAGATGCACTTGTATGTTACTAGATGCACTTGTATGTTACTAGATGCACTTGTATGTTACTAGATGCACTTGTATGTGACTAAATGCACTTGTATGTGACTAAATGCACTCGTATGTTACTAGATGCACTTGTATGTGACTAAATGCACTTGTATGTTACTAGATGCACTTGTATGTTACTAGATGCATTTGCATGTGACTAGATGCACTCGTATGTTACTAGATGCACTTGTATGTGACTAAATGCACTTGTATGTGACTAAATGCACTCGTATGTGACTAAATGCACTCGTATGTTACTAGATGCATTCGTATGTTACTAGATACACTCGTATGTTACTAGATGCACTCGTATGTTACTAGATGTATTCGTATATTACTAGATGCACTTGTATGTGATTAGATGCACTTGTATGTTACTAGATGCATTCGTATGTGACTAGATGCACTTGTATGTGACTAAATGCACTCATATGTTACTAGATGCACTTGTATGTGACTAGATGCATTCGTATGTGACTAGATGCACTTGTATGTGACCAAATGCACTCGTATGTGACTTAGATGCACTTATATATACCAAGATGCGCTGCTGTGCATTTAACTACATTGTAGAAAGGAAATAGGGCACAAGTGCCCTCAGGGAAATGGCCATGCTGTGTAGGAAAGGAGTAGGCAGAAATTCCATTTTATGTCCCAAATGCAAAGTATGGGTACATAAAAGATGTAGTGGGATCACAGGTAAACTATCTAAGAACGTAGACTTTATATGTGGCCGATGCTCAGGTGCAATAAGTAGCAAGTGTCCACATGATACTAGCTCCTTCAACTGCCCAGATGGTTCTATAGAAATAGTAGACACTTTCCGTTACCTGGGTGATGAAATCAGCAGTGGTGGAGGGTGTTCTGAAAGAACAGTAGCCAGAGTCAGAACGGGATGGAAAAAGTTCAGAGAGCTTATACCACTGTTGGCGACAAAAGGTTTCTCTCTAAAAATGAAAGGCAGATTGTATGATGCCTGGAAACGAACAGCAATGCTACATGGCAGTGAGACATGGGCATTACATGCAGAGGACCTGCGCAGACTGGAAAGGAATGAAGCATGCATGCATACGAACAGCAATGTTACATGGCAGTGGGACTTGGGCATGTGTGCAGAGGATATACGCAGACTGAAGAGGAACGAAGCTTGCATGCTCCGTTGGATGTGTAATAGTAATATATGTGAACGGCAAAGCATAAATGAACTAAGTGAGAAATTAGGAATAAGAGGGATCAGATGCTCTTTACTTGAAAGAAGACTACGTTGGTATGGCCACGTGATGCGCATGAAAGACAACAGCTGCATAAAAAAGTGCAGGGTAATCAAAATTGATGGTAGTTACGGAATAGGTAGACTCATAAAAAACTGGGACGATCTGATAAATTCCGAGCTTACACACTTACATCTCTCTAAGACAATGTCACTGGACCGAGATCTTTGGTGCCATGCAGTAATACAGAAGACCCGCCTTGCCTATGCACAAGCGAAACCTACAGTCAGTAGGCACCTCTTAACCAAATATACACCCCAATCCACTACCCCTACCCTATCCTCCCACTCCCACCAACACTACCCTCTCTCTGTAAAGTTGGTACCACAACATCCAGTTCAAATAAATGAGATAATGAGATCGTGTAGGTGTCACGACAAAAAAAACACACACAGTCTACGCTGTAATGTGGTCGTGTAGGTAACACGGTAAAAAGTTCCCAGTTCCACACTGTAAATGTGGTTGGTGTTAGGAAGGGCATCCAGCCATAGAAAACCTGCCAGATAGTCCTATATGAGCGAGACATGGTCACCCGACCAACCTTGCCTCAAGTGGGACAACTCCCGTCTAACCCATGCTAGTGTGGAAGATGGATGTTAAACGAAGATGATGATGATGATGATGATATTGGTCTAGATGCACAACCACTGCTACCAGCACCAGCATCATCACAACCACCCTCACTGCCAGCACCACCACCATAACTATACAACAATTATCATCAACTACACCACAATCACAACCACCACCAGCACCATCACAACTACCACCAGCACCATCACCACCACTCCCAGCACCACCACCACAACTGCCACCACCACCACCACAATTATGTGTCTTTGCTCACTAAAAATGCCACCTGGGTGTGGATTACTTTGAATACAACCAAAGGAGTCAAAACAGGATTGCAATATTTATTAGAATGGTGTGCTGAATAGGACCCGTCCAACCCTTGCAAGCAGGGAAAAGCGGATGTAAAATAATGATGATGATGATGACGATATATATATATATATATATTTATATACGGAGGCACATGGCTTAGTGGTTAGAGCATTGGCCTTGCAATCGAAAGGTTGTGAGTTCAATTCTCAGACCGGGTGATGTGTTGTTTCCTTGAGCAAGACACTTTACTTCACATTGCTCCAGTTTACTCAGCTGTAGAAATGAGATGATAGGGACTGGGGCCCATATCATACCACTGCAAAGCGGTCGTGGAGGTGCCACAGCAAAAAAGTACCCAGCACTCACTGTAAATGAGGTTGGTGTTAGGAAGGGCATCCAGCTGTAGAAATCAAGCCAGAATCAGTTCCCGTCCCACCCTTGCAAGCAGGGAAAAAAGCGGACGTAAAATGAAATGATGAAATGATGATACATATATATATATGTGTGTGTGTGTATACATACATACATACATACATACATATATATATGTATGCTGTCGGAGTCCTACTTTTTCCTATTTCCCACTCTACTACCCTACGTATTGTGTACTCTGGTGCGTTATGGTCCATCTGGTACCTTACCACACTTCCTTTGTTATATATATATATATATATATATATATATATATATATTCAAAGGAACCAAATAAATATATATATTTAAAAAAAAAATAAGACTCCAGTTGCATTTTCGATTTCATCTCTTTTTCTTTATACTTTCACTCGTGTAGGACACCTCGGTTATTTTTCAATTTGTAAAAAAAACCTCACTTTCTAATATATATATATATATATACATATATATATATATATATATATATATATATATATATATAAAAAATACGTAGTTAAGAAAGCCACAACAATGCAGAGGGAAATCTCGAGGTAGGAAGTGAAAGATAGATAGGAAAAACAGGTGAAAGTGAAAATTGAAAAATTTCAATTTTCACTTTCACCTGTTTTTCGTATCTATCTTTCAATTCCTACCTCGAGATTTCCCTCTGCATTGTTGTGGCTTTCTTAACTACGTATTTTATATATATATATATATATATTCGTAAGTGAGGTTTTTTTTACAAATTGAAAAATAACCGAGGTGTCCTACACGAGTGAAAGTATAAAGAAAAAGAGATGAAATCGAAAATGCAACTGGAGTCTTATTTTTTAATATATATATATATATATATATATATATATATATATATATATATATATATATATATATATACATCGGCCTTGCAAGCGAAAGGTTGTGAGTTCAATTCTCAGACCGGGTGATGTGTTGTTTCCTTGAGCAAGACACTTTATTTCACATTGCTCCAGTTTACTCAGCTGTAGAAATGAGATGATAGGGGCAGGGGTCCCTGTCATTCCACTGCAAAGTGGTCGTGGAGGTGCAAAAAAGCACCCAGCACTCACTGTAAATGAGGTTGGTGTTAGGAAGGGCATCCAGCTGTAGAAATCAAGCCAGCATCAGTTTCCGTCCCACCCTTGCAAGCAGGGAAAAAGCGGACATAAAATGAAATGATGATGAAATGAATGATGATGATATATATATATATACACATACATATGGGTGTGTATGCCTGTATGTGTGTGCACACACCTATTTATGTATATGACTAACAACCAAATCCAATCTCGATCAAAACCGGCTCTAATTCTATGAAATAAGTCACCCATTTTAAAGATTTTCAATTTAAATTAAAATCTACCAACATAAGCTTATATAAGAACCTTACATTAAGTTACTACCTCAATTGATAATTTTAGTAAATCTCTCACAATTCTTCATTAACTAATTGAAATAGAATATACTAGCTCGGGATTTGCTCTAGGGTTCTTATATATTTGATATATATATTTATCCTTATTGAGCCTTGTGAAATAAGT
This sequence comes from Eledone cirrhosa, assembly GCA_964016885.1. Classification (NCBI taxonomy): domain Eukaryota; kingdom Metazoa; phylum Mollusca; class Cephalopoda; order Octopoda; family Eledonidae; genus Eledone; species Eledone cirrhosa. The sequence continues at coordinate 1,134,370 of OZ024761.1, forward strand.
ACGTTTGTTTATATTTTGTTATTGTGTATGCAAAAATATCTGAACACGAATATATAATTATATAACTAATTGAAATAGAGTATATTTCATTAGAAATATGGTCATGAAAGGGTTAAACCAAACTGTTCAACAAATATCACTGAAATAAACTATCCTTATATAAATATAGCATGGGCTGACATCATGAAGGATATCTGATATATAGAAATATAGAATGGGCTGACACCATGTAGGATATCTGATATATAGAAATATAGAATGGGCTGACATCATGTAGGATATCTGATATATAGAAATATAGAATGGGCTGACACCATGTAGGATATCTGATATATAGAAAAAAATGGGCTGATATAAATGGGTAGGATATCTGATATCTGATATATATGGATATCGGATATCTGATATATATGGCAGTGAGACCTGGGCATTGTGTGCAGAGGATATACGCAGACTAGAGAGGAACGAAGCTTGCATGCTCCGCTGGATGTGCAATAGTAATATACGTGAACGGCAAAGCATAAACGAACTAAGGAAAAAATTAGAAATAAGAGGGATCAGATGTTGTTTACTCGAGAGAAGGCTACGTTGGTACGGTCACGTGATGCGCATGAAAGACAACAGCTGTATAACAAAGTGCAGGGCAATAAAGATAGACGGTAGCCACGGAGTAGGCAGACCCAGAAAAACATGGGACGAGCTGATAAATTCCGACCTCACACGCTTACACCTCTCCAAGACAATGTCACTGGACCGAGACCTTTGGTGGTACTCAGTAATAGAGAAGACCCGCCTCACCTAAATACAAAGTAAAAACCTACTACAGTCAGTAGGCATATTTATCAAAACACCCACCCGTCCCACCACCTCCACCCCATCCACACCGCCCCTTTCAATGTAAAGTTATGTTGGTCCCACAACATCCAGGCCGAAACAAATGAGATCGTGTAGGTGTCACGACAAAAAAACACACAGTCCACGCTGTAATGTGGCCGTGTAGGCAACACGGTAAAAACCTCCCAGCCCCACACTGTAAATGTGGTTGGTGTTAGGAAGGGCATCCAGCTGTAGAAAACCCGCCAGACAGTCCACGCTGTAATGTGACCGTGTAGGCAACACGGTAAAAACCTCCCAGCCCCACACTGTAAATGTGCTTGGTGTTAGGAAGGGCATCCAACTGTAGAAAACCTGCCAGACAGTCCTATGCGAGCAAGACAACCACTCTTGCCTCAAGTGGGAAAACCCCCATCCAAACCCATGCAAGCGTGGAACACGGACGCTAAACCTGATGATGATGATGATGATGAATGGGCTGACATCATGTAGGATATCTGATATATAAAAATATAGAATGGGCTGACACCATGTAGGATATCTGATATATAGAAATATAGAATGGGCTGACACCATGTAGGATATCTGATATATAGAAATATAGAATGGGCTGATATAAATGGGTAGGCTATCTGATATATAGAAATATAGAATGGGCTGACACCATGTAGGATATCTGATATATAGAAATATAGAATGGGCTGATATAAATGGGTAGGATATCTGATATATAGAAATATAGAATGGGCTGACACCATGTAGGATATCTGATATATAGAAATATAGAATGGGCTGACACGATGTAGGATATCTGATATATAGAAATATAGAATGGGCTGATATAAATGGGTAGGATATCTGATATATAGAAATATAGAATGGGCTGACATCATGTAGGATATCTGATATATAGAAAAAAATGGGCTGATATAAATGGGTAGGATATCTGATATATCATTCCTCCAACCCATGCTGGCATGGAAAAGTGGTGGCAGTTAAAACAATAATAATGTTCACAGACACAACAACTAAGTACATACTTTTAAGGCCCATGTCCTCTTCCCAGGCAGTTCTTGATATTGATTTTATACTCCAGGTGTTATAGATTCATAATTTTATATATTTTCTTTCATCTAAGTTTTGAGTCACGTACTACTAAAGTCTACCAACTAGTTCATCTGTAGCTCCACCAACTTATAACAGTGTGGTATAGAGAAATACTATAATATATATATACATACATTCAGCAATTTTGTTCCGTGTAAGAACAGAAGTAGATAATATATTTCAGCTCTCTCTCACTTGAGTACTGTTTCCTTTCTCCTTTTTCCCACCTACAGTTATTGTTATACTGACACATTCACACACACACACATACACACACACTCACACACTCACTCACACACACACACACACACACACACACACACACACACATACACATATATGAATAGTATAACAAATATAAAAAAATTGTATATATATGAAAAAGAGCTTTTCTTATGCACATGTATTGTTAAAGATATAACTCTGTGTGTATGTATATATATATACTATACATATATATATATATGTGTGTGTGTATATTTATATATATATATGTATATACATATATATATATATATATATATGTGTGTGTGTGTGTGTATATTTATATATATATATATGTATATACATAGACGGTAGCCACGGAGTAGGCAGACCCAGAAAAACCTGGGACGACTTGATAAATTCTGACCTCACACACTTACACCTCTCCAAGACAATGTCACTGGACCGAGAGCTTTGGCGCTACACAGTAATAGAGAAGACCCACCTTACCTAAGTACAAAGTGAAACCTACTACAGTCAGTAGGCACCTCTAACAAAATACACCCCGTCCCACTACCCCCACCCCATCCACACCATCCCTTTCAATGTAAAGTTATGTTGGTACCACAACATCCAGCCCGAAACAAATGAGGTCGTGTAGGTGTCACAACAAAAAAACACACAGTCCACGCTGTAATGTGGCCGTGTAGGTAACACGGTAAAAACCTCCCAGTTCCACACTGTAAATGTGGTTGGTGTTAGGAAGGGCATCGATCCGTAGAAAACCCGCCAGACAGTCCTATGCGAGCAAGACAACCACTCTTGCCTCAAGTGGGAAAACTCCCGTCCAAACCCATGCAAGCGTGGAATATGGACGTTAAACGATGATGATGATGATGATGATGATGATGATGATGATGTTAAACGATGATGATGATGATGATGATGATGTTAAACGATGATGATGATGATATATATATATATAGGAGGTGAGTTTTATTGTAGTACAATAAAGCAATGCAGATATCGGATAAGAAGCACTCTATGTAAAACAATATATTTTTCTCAGTTATAAAAGCTATCTCTCTCTCTCTATCACCCATCTCTCCTCCTATCTCATCCTTCCTCATTATACTCCTCCCTCTCCACTTTTTACTCTCATCTCCTCCTCTTTTTCATCCCCCCCTCCTCAAATAAAATATTTTTCCCAATATCACACATCAATCTAAAACTACTTTTCATATGTTGATTTAAAACTGCACTATCCACAAGTGTTTTTTAACCTTCATATCATGTCTTCCTATTTTATCTGATGAAAACACAAATATTATTGCATGATGATATTTGTTTTTGAAATGCGCATAATAAAATACATGGAACTCTTTTAACCATCTTTTGTTCTTATATATATATATATATATATATATATATATATATATATATATATATATAACTTTGATATCTTTGATAGGTTTTGGCCAGTATTGGCCCAGGCCATGTCTAACTTAATAGCACCAGGAGGCTTATCCGGGATTTCTTGAAGGAATTTATCCAAAGACTTCTTGGACTTGATGGGGTCTGTCTCTGCTTTGATGTGTTTTGGTGTAATGTTAAAAAGAGCAGGGCCAATTGAGGTGAAATAATTGTGCTGTACTGTTGTTATGAGATGCGAGTGAGATTTGTGTCATGGGCGGATAGCACGGGGCTCAAGCCCTAAAGGTGATGCCAACATCATTTCGGCAAAGCTGATGGAATATTTTTCACATCATGCAGATAATGTAGCGCTCAAGGCGACGTTGGAGAGAATAAAAGTTGAGCTTTTCTAATCGACTCCAATTGTCAAGGCCTGTCATGCCATCTATCTTTTTTGTAATTGACCTTTGGGGTGCTTCAACTTTCATGATACTTTGTTTCATGTGGGGTGACCACAGTGGACAACAGTATTCAAGGTGGGGTTGGGCAAAAGTGGAGAAGAGAAGGATAACAGTGTGGATATCTCTCGACTGGAAAGTTCTGAGAATCCAGGAACACATTCTGCAGGCCCTATCAACTTTGCTGTTTATTTGAGTGGCCCAGCTTATGTTGTCCACAATTACTCCCAGGTCTCTGATGTTGTTGGATGCGACTAGAGTTTCACCCGAAGGAAGAGAGTATGGTAGTTTCAGAGCATCCTTTTTTCCAAAGTGGATTAGTTCAAACTTATCCTTATTCAACAGCTTATTATTCTTTTCTGCCCATTGGATAACAGCCAGTAGGTCTGACTGAAGGCAAGTCCGGTCACCCACCTCATTGATGACCCTTTGGAGCTTGGAATCATCTGCGAAGATTCTTATGTTGATGTGCTTGATGATGTCAGTAATGTCATTAATGTAGATGATGAAAAGAAGTGGGCCCAACACAGTGCCTTGTGGGACGCCACTGCTGACTTTGGCAGGGCTTGATTTTACTCCTTCGACTACAACATGCTGGGTTCTGTCTGTCAGGAAACATTTGATCCACTGTAGTAACCTTCCAGAGACACCAACATTGGATAGTTTTTTTAGTAGAATCTTATGGTCAACCCTGTCGAAGGCCTTGCTGAAATCAAGGTAGATGACATCAGTCTCCCAAGGCTCTCAAAATATCGTCAAAGTGATGCAGGAGCTGCGTTAGGCAGTCCCTTCCATTACGGAACCCATGTTGGTTGAATTCAGCAGGCTGTTGCTTTCAAGAAAGTGGGTTATTCGTGATCTCACCACCCTCTCAAATACCTTGATAATATGAGAGGTGAGTGAGATTGGACGGTAGTTCACTGCAAGGGACTTATTTCCCTTTTTGAAGACTGGGACAACGGACTGGGACAGAAAGTTTTCAGGAATATAGTCAGTGTCCAGTGAGTTCCTCCACCAGATTAGCAAGAGGAGATGCAAGTTGGTGTCGACACACCTTCAGGACACAAGCAGGGAACCTGTCGGGGCCTACTGCTGAATTGTGTTTAATTTTGTTTATTGCCGCCAAGACATCAGGGGCGCCAAACGTTATGTCTGATATAGTGTGTTGGGGGTTAATATCACTGATACGGCCGAGATCGGCCATATCAGGGTTGCTGAAAACAGAGCAGTATTGTTTCTGCAGCATCTTGCACATGTTTTTGGCATTGTCTTGGAGTGTGCCATTTTCATCAACTAGAGGGCCAACAGTGGAGACGGTGACCTTGTGTTTTTTAGCAAATAAAAAGAACACTTTGGGGTTGAGTTTTATTTTCTCAATGGCCCACCTCTCTTCAGCTATTCTCTGGTTATTGATGATGGTCATCATGCATTGCTGGAGGATATATTTTTTTGCCTCAAGCAGGGTGATAGCCATCGAATGTGTGTGTTGCTGTTGGTAGTATTTTAGTGTGTTAATTTTTTTGTTTGTTCTTTTTATTTTTCTGATAATTGTTTTTCTGTTTTGGGGGATACTGCACTTGGTTTTGTTCACAGGTTTTGGTGGGGTCTGTTTTGTACATATATTTGTGGCAGTGTCTACAAAGATCTGCCAAGATGTTTTGATGTTGGTGGAAGTGCGTGCGTGTGTAAAAGACCAGTCGACATGTGATATATATATATAATTGTTTCTACGTTAGGCACAAGGCCAGCAATTACCCAGTGTATTACTGGTACTTTATTTTATCGACCCAGTAAGGATGAAAGGAAAAGTCAACCTCGGCAGGATTTGAACTCAGATCGTAAAAGGACGTAACTATGCTGGAAAGCATGGCGTCCGACCCTCTACCGATACTGCCAATCCACCGCCTATTTATATATATATATAATGTGAATATATATATATATATATATAATGTGAATATGTATATATATACATACATATATATATATGTATATATATTTGTATATATGGATGGGGGAGTCTTATGTACATGTATTGATGTATTGTTAAAGACACAACCATGAATGTATGTATGTATGTATATAGATATATATATATATATGTTTATATATACGTATATATATATATATATATATATATATATATATGTATATATATATGTATATAAAAACAAATAACGAAACGAAATTAAATTTCGTTTCGCTTCTAACTCACTTTTGTATGACTGACGCTTAAACAATTAAGTTTGTAAAGTGTCTAGTGAAAAACTCGGTACATGTACATATGTATACATGTGTGTATTTATATGCATACTAGTACTTCCGTATACATATGTAGATGTACACTTTAACTTAACACTTTAACTTATATGTATATATATATATGTATATATATATATATATAATGTGTTTATATATATATATGTAATATGTGTGTGTGTGTATATATATATATATATGTGATATGTGTGTGTATATATATATATGTAATATGTATATGTAATGTGTATTTTCTTATGTACATGTATTGCTCATGATATAACTGTGTATATATATATATTATTATCATCATAACCATTTAAAGTTAATTTTCTATGGTTGCTTGTTTTCGGTGGGCTGTCACTTTATGAGGCTTCACCTGTCAGGTAGCTATGTCTTGCTCATACTTTCTGTTTTGGGCCTGGTTTTCTACAGCTGGGTGCCCTTCCTCATGACAACCACCTTAGATGGTAGACTGGGTTTTTTTAAAAATCATGTCTGCAATTATAATATATCATGTCTGCAATTATAAAATATGTCTGCAATTATAATAGCACTGAAGTATTGGATTGGCAGTATTGGTAGAGCGTCAGACGCCATGCTTTGCAGCGTAGAGTTAAAGACACAGAAACAAACATGCACACAAACACATACACAAATACACATATAAACACACACAAAGACAAACACCCCAAACCTGAAACAACCATGTTTAACATTTAACACCTTTCGCCCCCTCATAAAAAAAAAGGGATTAGTGGGCCTGCTATAACGAACACCTTGCATGTGACACCCAAAAAACACATCCACTCACACATGTTTATAAGTTTCTAAATACACACACATCTACCCACATGAGTATAATAAATAATAATAATGAAATTATTGTGTACAGTGCTCAGGTGCATGTATAGTACATAGAATAATGTACAAATGTTAGTAAAGTGAACAGTGTATGAGTCATGATATACATTATGTGCATGTGTATGGAGGAAGAATATCAGGTGTAGTGTTGGCAAATTTCAGGAAGCTTGGAGGTTTTAAAGGATTCAGTGTCTCGGCAGCTAACAACTGATGCAGGTAGTTTGTTCTATGCTTCAGAAACTCTGAGCATGAAAAAAATGTTTCCGAAAGTCATGGGAGCTGTGATGTTTATAAGTTTCTAAGTACGCACATATCCACCCACACATGTTTATAAGTTTCTAAAATATATGTAATGCCATGGTTTACCACATTGAAAGACAAGCAGTAGTGGCATTGTGTGGTGAAGTGTATGTAACATAATGTCCTTAGCTACTACTTTACAATTGAGAAATATGTCTTGTAAAGGATAATAATGAAAACTTGATGACTCATTACACTACACTACAGCACCACCACCACCAACAACACCACCACCATCAAGACCACCACCGTTACCACTATCGTAACTACCACCACCAACATCAACACCAACATCATCATCAAGACCATAACCACTATTAAGGCCACCACCACCACTACCACAAGACCAACCACTATCAAGACCACCACCACCACCACAAGACCACCACCATCACCATAGTCACCATCAAGGCCTCCACCAACACCAACACCATAAGCACTGTCAAGGCCACCACCACCACCACCACCACCACCATCACCATCAAGACCACCACCACCATCACCATAACCACCATCAAGGCCACCATCACCATAAGACCACCATCAAGGCCTTCACTAACACCAACACCATAACCACCATCAAGGCCACCATCAAGACCACCACCACCACCACCATAACCACTGTAACCACCATCAAGGCCACCACCATCAAGTGTATTTTATCGTGTCACAAGAGAGGTTGTCACATTCTTGAAACAGCTGAACAATTCCTTCTACCTCATGTTTGGCATATGGTTGAATACCCTTCCTAATACCAACCACTTTACAGAGTGTACTGGGTGCATTTTAATGTGTCACACACACTAGGGTGGTTGTCATGTCTTTGACACAGATGAACAGTTCCTTCTACCTCATGTTTGGCATATGGTTGTCTCTCACAGTCCAACAAACAACCAGCTGACAGTCTTGTTAGTAGGTTAGAATGAATGGAGTGTTTTATCAGAGAAGACACAAACACATTAACACACTAACACATTGTTTACCTATGTTAAAGAGAGTCAATGACTGCTATTGCTCAAGAGGAAGTTAAAAAATACATATATATATATATATAATTGCTGTTGGATACTTAAATCGTCCATATGTGGTAGGTCGTTTGAGCACTTGATGCCCTCATAGAGCAGAGTATGATATCACAAAAAAAAGAGAATCAGTGTTGCGACGAATGGAATTTATTGGACATATTACAATCGTTTCTCTGGCGACCAGCTCGAGGCACGACGATCGATGTAATGATTGAACCTGACTCTGAAAATCGCAAGATCCTCAGATACGTCTTGATTCTACAAAGCAGATATCGCCCCCCCCCCCCCCCCCCCCCAAAAAAAAATAATCTGCTTGGAAAATCTACTTCGTAGAATCAAGACGTATCTGAGGACCTTGCGATTTTCAGAGTCAGGTTCGATCATCACATCGATCGTGCCTCGAGCTGGTCGCCAGAGAAACGATTGTAATATGTCCAATAAATTCCATTCATCGCAACACTGATTCTCTTTTTTTTGTGATATATATGTATATATATATATATATATATATATATATATATATATATAATTCACATTAAAAGATATATGTATAGATAGAGAGAGAGAAAGAGCCATATATCGTTTTGAGAAACATGTAGTATCTATCTATCTAGGGTAGGTAAAATTCCCGTGATCCATGGACGAGTTCTCTCCAGCGGTCTCTGTCCCTCATCATCGCTGCCATGTCCTGCGTCTCCAACAGACCAGTGTCTGTCCTTAGGACATCAACATATGTCAACCTTGGTCTCCCTCTTCTAGTGTGTCTATGCAGGGGTTCCCACAGGAGCACTGAGTGTAGTGTCAACTCTGGATGTCAGTGAGCATGCCCAGCTAACCTCAGTCTCCTCTGTGCTACTTTCGAGTTGACTTTTGGGTGGGAGGGTCCTGGATGGGATGGTCCCGTACAGCTCTGAGTTCTTCGTCCTCAGTGTATACTGATTAATGTTCAGAGTGATCCTCAGCATTCTCATGTAGCACCCAATCCACCATCTGAGTGAGTTTCTTGAGATGGTGGATGGGTGCTACATGAGAATACATGTAGTATTTTGTACCCATATATAAAAAACATATTTAGGAAAAAGAACATATTTTAAGGTAGAAAAGCCATTGAGCTTTTCTATTGAGAAACATAATCATCATACATATTATATATGTTACGATACCTTAACATAGTATCATCATCATCATCATATATTATTTATTTATATATATATATATATATATATATATATATATATATATATATATATATATATATATATATATAGAAAACTGCCAATTCAACTTTTCAAATACAAGTCGATGTTGTACGGTATGTCAAATCTATTTATCTATAAAACTGTTTATATTGTATTTTGTCTGAGGAAGGCATAGCATATTGTTAATATGATATCCCTGAAATATATATAATGAAACAAATATGGTTTTATAAATATAGTTTCCATTTATTTAATATTGTATATATATATATATATATATATATAGAGAGAGAGAGAGAAAAACTTCTGTTTTGTATAAAACCTTACTCCCTTTTCAAATATATTATATATGAACAATATGCAGGTAAAATTATAGTTTTTCCTTAAATATATTTTTTTCCTTGCTATGTTCTTAATAGTAATATATTTTAGTATTGTACCGAAATAAAATTTTGAATAAATAATGCTCTGAAAAATACAAGCTTTTAGTCTGTGTAAAGCATATTTGAGCTGATTTATGGTATATGATTGAAATAAATTTCATTTTAACCCTTTAGCGTTTACATTATTCTATATTTATTATTGTATTTTCATGGTAAAGGCTTTACCTCACATAATTATCTCACATAATATAGAATCTATGAGATTTTGATATTATTTATTTTTAGAACAATACCTTAACATAAGTATAAGCAGCCGGTCATGGCCAGTTTGAACAGAAAGAGGTGAGAGAATCCTGGTCAGATATGACAATACCATACCATATATATATGGTATGGTATTGTCCTGTAGTGGAGGCACGTGACCTAGTGCTAAGGGTGTTGGACTTACGATCATAATGTTGAGGGATTCCTGGGGTGTGTGTTGTGTTCTTGAGCAAAACACTTCATTTCGTGTTGCTCCAGTATACTCAGCTGAAAATGAGTACCAACAATAGCTGGGGATTTAACTCTGTGATGGACTGGCATCCTATCCAGGGGGAAGTCTTGTACTCTTAGTTGCTTCACGCCATGAAACCGAGATAAGCATTGGCCAAACGAGCCTTCTGGCTTAAGACAGACTTTAGACTTTTTCAGTATTGTCCTGTAACTCATGAGGGAGTCATAGGGGTGCCATATTGGTATAGGGTGTTTCTTAAGGCATTTTTAAACCTAGTGGAGCCCATCTCCTCTCCAAGTCTGAAGCTACAACATTACCTACAGAGTTTATATCAACAGCTATGTGATTTGTGGGAACTTTAGCTATTGTCTCTAGCAGGTCGAAT
>OZ024761.1:1150296-1175296 GCA_964016885.1 Eledone cirrhosa
GTTCTTCTTTTTCGTAAATATCATCTTGGTTAAGAGAGTGGGACTGGCTTTGTGCAGTGCCTTTGCTCACTATAAAAGCTTCACGGCACAGGCATTGCTTTATATCTGGAGATCTCTCTGCACTTGTCGTCACATGGTACCATGGGCCCAGCACTATGTGTCAATAATTGTCACAAGTGTAGTGTTTGTACCAGAGTTTTCAAGTCGCTGGCTGAACTAAAAAGTCACACTCGTTCAGCGCATCGGTAGGAGTTCTCCTACATGGATATAAAGTAGTGGCCGTACTCGAAAACGAGTTGGCAGCCACCATATGTATGTGTGTATGGCTATGTTTGTGTATGTGTATGCTTGTGCACATATATATATATCATCATCATCATCATCATCACCGTTTTACGTCCGTTCTTCCACGCTAGCATGGGTTAGACGGGTTGTCCTGTTGTGTGCAGTGTCTGGTCGGCTGACCATGCCTTGCTCATACAGGAACTGATCTGGCTTGATTTCTACAGCTGGATGCCCTTCCTAACACCAACCTCATTTACAGTGAGTGCTGGGTGCTTTTTCGTGGCACCTACACGTCCACTTTACAGTGTGGGCTGGGTGCTTTTTTGCCGTGGCACCTCCACGACCACCTTGCGGTGGGGGGTGTGGGGGCATATTGTTTATATGCTTCAGCATGTACCCATGGGAGGTCGGGTACTCTGTATTACTGCGTGACGCCAGAAGTCACGGTCGTGTGTCATTGTCTTTGAGAGGTGTAGTCGGGTAAGGTCGGCTTTTATCACCTCATCCCAGGTCATCTTGGGTCTCCCCACTCCGCGGTTTCCATCAACTTCTAGTGCTCTGCACCTTTTTATGCAGCTGTCATCCTTCATACGCATCACATGTCCATACCAGCGCAACCGCCTCTCCTGCACACAGCATTTGATTCCTCTTATGCTCAGTCTCTCTCTCAATTCATTTATGCTTTGTCGTTCACGTATATTACTATTACACATCCATCGGAGCATGCAGGCTTCGTTTCTCTCTAATCTACGTAAGTCTTCCACCTTCAGCGCCCAGGTCTCACTACCATGCAACATCGCTGTTCGGATACACGCATCATACAGTCTGCCTTTCATTCTGAGGGAGAAGCCTTTTGCAGCTAGCAGTGGTAGTAGTTCCCTAAACTTCTTCCATCCCGTTCTTACCCTAGTTATTGTATATGTGTATATATATATATATGTATGTATATGTGTGTATGTATATGTATTTATATTTATGTTTCTATGTGTATGTATGTGTGTATATATGTGTGTGGTTGTATATATGTATGTGTATGTATGGATGTGTTGATATTTATGTGCGTATGTATATATGTGTATATGTATGTGTTTGTGAGTATTTATATACACATATATGTGTGTATATATGTGTGTGTGTATGTATGAGTGTATGTATATGTATATATATATGTATATATATATATATATATATATATATATATATATATATATATATGTGTATGTGTATATATGCTTTTGTGTTTTTGTGTGTGTGTTTGCATGTGTAGTTTATTTTTTTTCCTTTCCTTCTTCCTTCTCCAGCCTCACTTTCATATAGATTGCATTTTTGGTTTTAAAATCCAAATTCAATAAACAGACCAGGATTTTTTCATTCTGAGGATTGAAAGCAAAATCTTTTGCTTTTAAGAAACCACTGCCTTATGTTGTTTATTACATAACTATATATATATATATATATACATACACATACGTTGAGACATTCCTTTACAAACAAGCCTGTAATTGTATTTCCGTGTTTGTATTTATTTTTAATCTTCGAAAAAGAAAAGAATGTATATATATATATATATATATATATATACACACGCACATATATATAAACATTTAGGAAAATCAACAAAGAGAGCTGAGGACAAGACAAGCAAAAACATATATACATATATATATATATGTATATATATATGTATATATATGTATATATATGTGTAGATATATATGTATATATTGTGTGCGCGTGTATTATGTACATATCTATTTTGTCCGGCTGTAAAGTGCTGGGGGGGGGGTTAGGGGAGTTTCTACAAGTGCATACATTGACAGGTAGGCTAAACATATTATATATACACGTGTGAGGGGTAGAAAGAGAGTGTGGAGGAGAGTGTTGGGAGGAGGAGATGAAAAGACATCTGGGAGAGATGGCAAAGAGCGAAAGAAAGACACACAAACTCACCCCCACCCCATATTTCACAGAACTTATGTTTACCGAATTCGCAGACCAGACCCCTTCTTCCCCCCGTTAGACCTGTGCGAAATTCCTTCCTTGCTCACATTTCAACCAGGTTTGATGGTCTTTATTCTCTCGTTCACGATTTCACCGAACTTAAATTCATAGAAATCTGGGACTTGACTCGTTCTTCCTCACTTTCTGTTGCGTCACCATTTTGTTTGTTTACCCTCGCGTCCCCTTTATTTACGTGTCCCAACGACTTTTTTTAGCCGTTGCTCGCACCAACCGGAGGTATATGGTCTTTAAAGCGATGAAATGCCTATGATGGCTGGAAGATCACTGATGAAGGACAAAATTTTTTCGTATGTAACCCATTTGCAACTCCGCAGCGCCCTTATTATCATATTTACACATATTTTTTCCTCTGCTGCTACACGTCCGTTTCGTTCTATGTATCTTTACCCTTTCTAGCAGTCTCTTTCTCTGTTAGCCTCTTCCTCACCCTTCACTCACTCATTCTCTGTCACTACCTCTCCTCCTCCTCTTTCTTCCCGTTTGACCTGTGAGTAATTCTTTTCTCTGGCACTCTCGGCCAAGCTGGTCGGAATTTTTTCTCTCTCTCGTCTACGATTTCACAGAACTTATGTTTACCGAATTCGCAGACCAGAACCCTTTTTCCCCCCGTTAGACCTCTGCGAAATTCCTTCCTTGCTCACATTTCAACCAGGTTTGATGGTCTTTATTCTCTCGTTCACGATTTCACCGAACTTAAATTCATAGAAATCTGGGACTTGTCTCTTTCTTCCTCACTTTCTGTTGCTTCACCATTTTGTTTGTTTACCCTCGCGTCCCCTTTATTTACGTGTCCCAACGACTTTTTTAGCCGTTGCTCGTACCAACCGGAGGTATATGGTCTTTAAAGCGATGAAATTCCTATGATGGCTGGAAGATCACTGATGAAGGACAAACTTTTTTCATATATATAGATGCATACACATATATATACACACTTGAATATAGAGATATACATACATATACACACATATTTACACACACTTGAATATAGAGATATACATACATATATACATATATATATACACACTTTTAGATATAGATATATATATATATACATAAATACACACACTTAGATAGATATATATATATTCATTAGTTAAGCAAAACAGGACCACAAATTTCACAAGGAAGACATTATTAAAAGATTGTCAACATATTTTAGTTTGATGCAAGGAATGTAGAGAATAATAATAATAATATTAATAATAATAATAATGTCTGTTTACAATTGTTTGTATATATATGTTTATATATATATATATATATATATATATATATATATATATATATATATATATATATATATATATATATATATATATATATATATATATAAGTATGTATACGTACATACATATATGTATACAGACGTACAGTAGTATGTATATATATACATACATGCACACATATATATATGAACGTATGGATTCACGGAACATTTATTATAATGCTCGGTGTGTTTGTAAACAAACATCCCGAATTAAGCCGTACAGTGTTTAGCAACCATCGTTGCCCTTTTTTGTACGTATACATACTTATATTTAAGTACAGCCGTACTAAGAGTGAGAAAGGAAATTTCGTTTCAGTTTTTCCGTTTATATATATACTAGCAGAGGTACCCGGCGTTGCTCGGATATTAAATAGCAGTTGTGTATACCATTTATGTCAATACTTCAGTGCTGCTTCGAAGACTATACTTTTACAAAATCATCGGCTTTTTCCAAAAGGGGGTTCCTGCCCCCCAGGGGTCCCCTACCCAATATGTGCCAATTCTGAGAGTTCACATTCATCTGTAGGACAAACGTAGCCCATGTGTCAGGTTTTGTGAAAATCGGTTGCGAACTCCAGAAGTTATGACGTTTTGTTGCATTGCACTGCAGTGCTTCAGTCGACTCCAAGGAAGTCGTTAAAGTGGTTAAAGGGGTTATCTGCCAGGGGGGCCCTATAATCAATATCTGGAAAAATGACAGTGCCCATGGCCATCCGGAGTACATAAGTAACCTATGTCTTAAGTTTGGTGGAAATACTGTATCAATGCATAAGGTTTATACATACGCGCGTGCGTTCGTGTGTGCGTGTGTGTGTGTGTTTGTGTGTGTGTGGGTGTGTATGTATTTGTGTGTGCGTATGTATGTGTATGTCCGTTGGGGCATACGTATGTACTGGCCTAAATCTTCACTATTTACTTTTACTATTTTAATAACCTCTGTCATTTTCGTTTTAAATTTTATTTACATCATTCTTAAACTCCGGGGCTGGAAATCATTCTGTTATTTTAAATAGAATATTAGTCTAACGACTCCATTTATACCATAAACTTGGTCTTGTCTTTGCATGAAATTGTTCTTCACGATCCACATAACGACGTATTATCCTCGCTTTTTTCCCGTTCATTGCCAGGAACGTCTTCACGAACCAAAATATCGTCTTCCTGTTTTCGTTCGGTTGCAACGTTTCTCGAAATATTTACTTCTGCGTTCACAGATTTCTCTCAGTTCAATTTGAATGGGAAATTCCTGTTTCATCGATTTTCTCCGTAACCATGGATGCTTGTAGCTTGAAAATCGACCCAACGCCTCCTCGGGTCATTCTGCATAAATGTGTAAAATTTCGCTGCATTCCACCAAGCCGTTTCGACGTTCATCCGACTACACCTTACATATACAACGTCCGACCACTTCCAATTTATATAGTAGATTTGTTTATATACGAATGACAAAAAGAAAAGTACAAAACTATACATGAATTGTTTCTACTAAATCTTCAATTTAAGACACAACCTACATATTTGATAGGACTCCAGCCCACACCTTCTTCTTCTTCTTCTTCTTCTTCTTCTTCTTCTTCTTCTTCTTCTTCTTCTTCTTCTTCTTCTTCTTCTTCTTCTTCTTCTTCTTCTTCTTCTTCTTCTTCTTCTTCTTCTTCTTCTTCTTCTTCTTCTTCTTCTTCTTCTTCTTCTTTTGCTCCCCCTGGAACATTGGGCTGCGAGCACCCCCACACAACGCCATGTTCTGAGTCTGCTTTTCAACTCCACCGTGATGCACGGTGCGTCATGGTGTATCTAACCATTTTTTTAGGTCTTA
The DNA here is from genome assembly GCA_964016885.1 of Eledone cirrhosa. NCBI lineage: Eukaryota > Metazoa > Mollusca > Cephalopoda > Octopoda > Eledonidae > Eledone > Eledone cirrhosa. The sequence continues at coordinate 1,155,687 of OZ024761.1, forward strand.
CTACGGCTGAGTTCTTCCAGAGAGAAAGAAAGAGATGGAAAAAGGCAGAGGAATAATAAAAAATGTTTACACTACACATTTCATTTTTTCAAAGCTAAAGCTGCCGATCCAAAATCAGTAATTCAACTCCCTGAAAACTTTCAAATATATGCTGTTCTAGCATGAATATTATGCTAAGGGGCAGCTGTCCACAAAGTAAGATTTACTTGCATATCCCCGCTCATATAAACACATAAATACATGCATACATACATTACAGTTGAAATTTTTTTTATTAAACCGTTTTCATATTATATATATATATATATATAGACGAAACATTTCATTTGCATGAACTCATAATCCTTTATTTACTGCTTTATTTGTATGAAATTGTAAATAACTCATCCAAGTATAGAACAGGGGGAAATAACTCACCGAACGCGATAGTAAATAGACCGTTTTGGGGCCCCAGGGATCACATTTTTCAAGTTAGAGATTTGAAACCTCGTCTATTTGTTTCCTTGGCACTTTTTACATAGGTGTGTAAATTTTCATGTCCGTCCGACCACGTCTACTACCATTTAACCGTGCACAAATGAATTTCAACCACCACCCATTTCACAAATATATTATATATATATATATATATATATATATATATATATATATATATATATAACGAAGGAAATGTGGTAAGGAACCAGGTGGACCATAACGCACCAAAGTATTCAATACTTAGGGTAGTAGAGTGGGTATAGTAACGAGTAGGACCCCGACGGCTGAGCTCAAGCCGTTTCGACGGCTACTTCTGGACTAAATGAACATTTTTATCCTGGTATATGAATAGCCGAGCTTCTCAGGGGGTAATTCCATATATGGTAAAAGTGATTGTCACAAGGATTGGTCAAAAGTTTGTTGTTGAGACACATAATTCTATCATGGCAATTTGTGGAAGGAAGGGTAGCTGAACCTGCTAGTAGAAGAAAGAGGGAGAGTGAGAGGGAGTGGAGGAAACCCGTAGTGAAAACTACAGCAGGGCAGGAGGTCAAGCAAGTATTCTGGGGAGGGGGGGGGGGGGGAAGTCGAAACAAAAAGTAAATCAATATGGAGTAAATATATAGAAGAATACCAAGAATGTTAAAAATATAAAAAAAACAATTTCTGGTTACTATTCCCTAACGACAGTCATCAATTCTCTCACTGGTACTGCTAAACTATAGAAAAGTTTACTAGGTGGGACGGAATTGTAAAGAGACCAATTTAAGAGTTAGTAGTAATCAACCGAGTATATCTTACAGTGATAGGTCAACAAGTGGGGGGCCAAAATACTAAAGAAACTACCACAAAATAATAATTCAGAGTCCCGAAACTAATACGAAATAATTGCCTCCACCCTAGGCACAAGGCCAGCAACCACCCAGTGCAAAAAATAAACTAATACGAAATAATAATTCAGAATCTCAAAAATGAATACTAATACTATCTCTAAGGGTGCCGCTACGATACAAAAATTATAGTGCAAACTACATAAATGCTGGTACGAGGTATATGAAAAATTTGATACGGAAAATTAATTCAGATATATATATATATATATACATATATATACACATATTTACACATACTTAGATATAGAGATATATATAAATATATACACACACTTAGATAGAGAGATATATATACTTATATTCACACATATATACACATACTTAGATATAGATATATACATACATATATACACACATATTTACACATACTTAGATATAGATATATATAAATATATACGTACACTTAGATATATATATATACACATATATATACACACACTTAGATATATATATATACATATATATATATATATATATATATATATATATATACTTATATTTACACATATATACACACTTAGATATAGAGATATTTATAAATATATACACACATATATATATATACACACTTAGATATAGAGGTATATATAAATATATACACACATATATATATATACACACTTAGATATAGAGATATATATAAATATATACACACATATATATATACACACTTAGATATAGAGATATATATAAATATATACACACATATATATATACACACTTAGATATATATATATATATATATATATATATATATACTTATATTCACACATATATACACACACTTAGATATAGAGATATACATACATATATACACATATATATATACACACACTTAAATATAGATATACATAAATATATATTTTCTTCCCACTCTCTTAACACCACCACCTACCTCACCTTCCTTCTTCTAATCCACAACTCAATACCTGTCCTTTAAAATATACACCCCCCTACCGCCACCACCACCTCCAACCACTATGAAACTTATAAATACCAACACCTTACTATGTTAACCAACCAGCATTCCTGATGATTTCATATGAATGAAACAGTTCTAGTCCTGTAGAAGCCTTTTCTAATTTAAGCCGCTTTTCTATTATTAAGCCAATATGTCTTCGAAACGGCTTGAGGTCTGCTTTCCTATTACCCACTCTACTACCCTAAGTATTGAGTACTCTGGTACGTTATGATCCATCTGGTTCCTTACCACAACTCCTTCGTTATATATATATATATATGTATCTGGAGAGTTTGAAAAGAAAAATCTGGACACTCAGGGACAATGCCAAAGATATAGACAAATTCACCTCATGCTGCCGAACGAGAATGCAAGGACTCCTCCTCCTTGTTTCGGCCGCGGATGGCTAACATACCCCCCCCCCTGGACCCCACCGCTCCCACCCTCCAAACGCAATCCAAAACTTCAGAGTTGGTACCTTGAATGTAGGCACCTTAAAGGGCCACTCTAACGAGGTTGTAGAAATGCTTGAACGTAAGGAGGTCGATGTTTGTTGTATTCAAGAGACCAGGTGAAGGGGTGGGTCTGCTAGATTCATTGTGAGTAAAGAACGATGTTATAAGCTTTTCTGGGTGGGAAATGACAATGGGCTGGGTGGGGTAGGAATCATGGTAGCAGAAAAGTGGGCAGATAAGATAATAGACGTAAATAGAGTGAACGGCAGTATAATTAAAATAAGACTTGTCCTCAATAGAACTACTGTGACACTAATATCTGCATATGTACCACAATCTGGACTGCCTGGCGTTATAAAAGACAGATTCTATGAGACGTTAATGCTCACTACCTCCCAAATAACCGACAGTGACTACATAGTTATCGCTGGCGACCAAAATGGTCACATTGGACAACATTGTGACGGCTATGACGGAATCCATGGAGGTTATGGGTTTGGTACTAGAAATGAGGAAGGCTCCAGAATCCTGGAATTCTGTGACGCAAATAACCTAACTATCTGTAACACTAACTTCAAAAAATGAGACAATCACTTGATCACCTATAGATTGGGGGAACACACAAGCCAGGTAGATTATATCCTTACCAGGAGACGTGACAGAGTGTCTGTTGTAAACACTAAATCCCTCCCCCATGAAGAATGCACCTTTCAACATAGACTCATAATTAGCGACCTCATAGTCAGGACGAGACGTAATCGACAACAGAAGAGGACTATCCCCAGGAGAAAAATATGGAAGTTAAAAGACCTCACAGCCAGTAATAAATTTAAAAGCATATTACTTGATGCTTTTGATAGTAAGGAAGAGCAATTAGAGTCGTACAATATAGAGGAACAGTGGGAATTCCTGAAAGCTAACCTGTTGAAGGCGACAGATGAAACCAGTGGCTGGAGCAGACCTATAGGCAGGAGGAGAGTAACTTGGTGGTGGAACAGTAAGGTGGAGAGGTCAATCAAGGCCAAAAAGCAGGCTTGGAAGGCATGGCGGGATGGGAGAAGTAGAGAAGACTATCAAGTGGCCGGGAGGGAAGCTAGGAGACAAGTGTACTTCGCAAGAAGGGAAGCAGAGGAAATAAAGTTCAAGCATGTTCTACAACGCAAGGACCAAAAACGTGAGGTGTTCAGGATTGTTAGGCAATGTGTCAAGGAAAACAGTGATATTGTCGGGGAGAAGTGTGTCCTTAATGATGATGGTGTACTTGCCATCACTGACGCTGATAAGAAGGTAGCTTGGAAGTGTCACTATGAAAGGCTACTAAATGAGGAAAATAATTGGGAGAAAGACAGTCTCCCCCACATCGACCCAATAGAGGGACCAGCAGTGCAAGTTGAAGGTAGTATAATAAGTAAGGCGATCAAAGACATGAAGACGGGCAAGGCAGCCAGGCCTTCGGAAATAGTTGTTGAAATGCTGAAAGCATCTGGAACGATGGGACACACTATGGTCACTCAGATAGTAAACCAAGTCATACAGAATGGGGTGTTCTGAAGGACTGGCGCAGCAGCATCATCATTAACTGCTACAAGGGTAAAGGTGATGCCCTAGATAGGGGAAACTATAGAGGCGTTAAATTAATTGACCAGGTCATGAAGGTCACAGAAAAAGTAATAGCGCAACTAATCAGAGAGCGAATTGATCTAGACGAAATGCAGTTCGGGTTTGTGTCAGGTAAAAGTACAACAGACGCTCTCTTCATTGTACGACAACTACAGGAGAAGTACCTAGCTAAAAGTAAACCCCTATACTTAGCCTTTGTTGACTTGGAGAAAGCCTTTGACAGAGTCCCCCGCTCCATTATCTGGTGGGCTCTTAGAAAACTAGGTGTTGATGAATGGCTTGTGAGAGCTATACAAGCCATGTATAAAGAAACAGTCAGCAAGGTTAGAATTAACAACGAATATAGTGAAGAGTTTAGCGTAAAGATTGGTGTTCACCAGGGCTCCTTTCTTAGCCCCCTATTATTATTATTGCCCTTCAGGCTATAACAGAGGAGTTCAAGACCGGCTGCCCATGGGAACTCCTATATGCAGATGATCTAACGCTCATAGCTGAATCAATGGCTGAACTAGAGAAGAAATTCCAAACATAGAAGCATGGCCTAGAATCTTAAAGCTAACTTGTCTAAGACTAAAGTTCTAGTTTGTAGGAAGGAAAATAGGGCACCGGTCCTATCTGGTAAATGACCATGCTCAGTGTGTAGGAAAGGAGTAGGCAGAAACTCCATTCTATGTCCCAAATGCAAAGTATGGGTGCATAAAAGATGTAGTGGGATCACAGGTAAGCTAACTAAGAACATAGATTTTATATGTGGCCGGTGCTCTGGTGCAATAAGTAGCAGCAAGTGCCCACCGAATACTAGCTCATTCCATTGCACAGATGGTTCTATAGAAATAGTGGACAGCTTCCGTTACCTGGGTGACAAAATCAGCAGTGGGGGAGGGTGCTCTGAAAGTACAGTAGCTAGAGTCAGAACGGGATGGAAAAAGTTCAGAGAGCTTATACCACTATTGGCCGCTAAAGGTTTCTCTCTAAAAATGAAAGGCAGGCTGTATGATGCCTGCATACGAACAGCAATGTTACATGGCAGTGAGACCTGGGCATTGTGTGCAGAGGATATACGCAGACTAGAGAGAAACGAAGCTTGCATGCTCCGCTTGTGTAATAGTAATATACATGAACGGCAAAGCATAAATGAACTAAGGGAGAAATTAGTAATAAGAGGGATCAGATGTTGTTTACTCGAGAGAACACTACGTTGGTACGGTCACGTGATGCGCATGAAAGACGACAGCTCTATAAAAAAGTGCAGGGCGATAAAAATAGACGGTAGCCACGGAGTAGGCAGACCCAGAAAAACCTGGGATGACTTGATAAATTCCGACCTCACACACTTACACCTCTCCAAGACAATGTCACTGGACCGAGATCTTTGGCGCTACGCAGTAATACAGAAGACCCGCCTTGCCTAAGTACAAAGCGAAACCTACAGTCAGTAGGCACCTCTAACAATATACACCCCCGTCCCACTACCCCCACCACATCCACACCACCCCCTTAAATGTGAAGTTATGTTGGTACCACAACATCCAGTCCGAAACAAATGAGGTTGTGTAGGTGTCACGACAATAAAACACACAGTCCATGCTGTAATGTGGCCGTGTAGGTAACACAGTAAAAACCTCCCAGTCCACACTGTAAACATGCTTGGTGTTAGGAAGGGCATCCATCCGTAGAAAACCTGCCAGACGTGTAGGTGTCACGACAATAAAACACACAGTCCATGCTGTAATGTGGCCGTGTAGGTAACACAGTAAAAACCTCCCAGTCCACACTGTAAACATGCTTGGTGTTAGGAAGGGCATCCAGCCGTAGAAAACCCGCCAAACAGTCCTGAGCAAGACAACCAATCTTGCCTCAAGTGGGACAATTCCCGTCCAGACCCATGCTAGCATGGAAAATGGACGTTAAACAATGATGATGATGATGATATATATATATATATATATATATATATATATATATTGCACACTCATATACAGGGTGTTCCAAAAAAATTCAATTTTTTGAAACACTCTGTATATATATATATATAGAGAGTGTTTCAAAAAATTTGATATCAATGGCCTGTTCTCAAGGTTGACACATTGAAATATATATTGTGTACTAATGTTATAACGTGGATATGTTTTGAGGAATAAATCTTGTGTTACTCAACATGGAGCCTGCTTAGTCTCGTTGTCCTAGACCTTGTAGTTTCGGGGATATTTACATCTCAAATGATATTAAATTTTTTGAAACACCCTATATATATGAATATGTATATGTGTGTATATATATATGTATATATATTAAAGTAACAGATTAAAGTTCGAGCAAATAATCATTGCTTTCACCCTTAACGGGATCTATGGTTCTTATATATTTGATATATATTTATCCTTATCGAGCCCTCTTTGGATTTTAGTCTTCACTATTATTACTATATTTATATATATCATTTCATTCATTACATTTCATTTTACGTCCGCTTTTCCCTGCTTGCAAGGGTGGGACGGGAACTGATTCTGGCTTGATTTCTACAGCTGGATGCCCTTCCTAACACCAACCTCATTTACAGTGAGTGCTGGGTGCTTTTTTGCCGTGGCACCTCCATGACCACTTTGCAGTGGAATGATATGGACCCCAGTCCCTATCATCTCATTTCTACAGCTGAGTAAACTGGAGCAATGTGAAATAAAGTGTCTTGCTCAAGGAAACAACACATCACCCGGTCTGAGAATTGAACTCACAACCTTTCGATTTCAAGGCCAATGCTCTAACCATTAAGCCATGTGCCTCCATATATATATATATAGTAGAATAATCGAGAATCGGAAAAACAGCTCACGAATTAACGATAAACAATATCCGATATGTGTGGCAGAGGGCTCAATAATTTGGATAAATCAGAGCTATAACCATCGTTAAAATACCAACACATAGAGATTATGCCTAAAATCACCCGTACACCCGAAAAGATTTGGGTCACTCAAATAAAATATCAATAAATCAATAAATTAAATGAATGTAAAAAACTCACCCGGACCTGCTAGAAGGGTGTTAAATCTAGCTTCTTCTTAATCCATTCACTATCAGCCCACATAAAAAATATATAAGACTTCTAGAGAAGGACTGGACGCAGAAGAGCTTTCTCAACGGGATTCCGTCCGATAATAAAGAGGGGACCCTTAGCCAGAAACGCACATGGTACCCAGCAAGGGAGATAACCTCTACATTAGCGAAAGATTTTGGTGATGTGCAAATTATGTAAGAATACAAAATATCACATATCGAATCAGAGTGCTCAACAGACGTGTTAAAATAAACAGGAGCTATTCATCAGTCAATAAGATCGACAAAAAAATAATCAATAAAATTAACTGGTCAATAGCTAAGGTCTAGAGCTAAATATAGTAGAATAATCGAGAATCGGAAAAACAGCTCACGAATTAACGATAAACAATATCCGATATGTGTGGCAGAGGGCTCAATAATTTGGATAAATCAGAGCTATAACCATATATATATATATATATATATATATATACACACACACATATATATATACATATATATATATATATATATATATATATATATATACATATACATATATATATATATATATATATATATATATATATATATATATATATATATACATATACATATTGAGAGGCAGATAATCTTTTCAAGGTTAATAGGTTAAGAAAATGCTTAATTTAAATAAGGGGTAAAGCGAAAAATGATGATATGATAAGCCTTATCCTTACCTGAAACAGGTTTGTTTTTGTTTTTGCTTTCCCCCTGCCCTCTTTAACACCAACGTCACCTCCACTGATACCCTACCTCCACCAACAACCACAGCACTGCTTAAAGCCTTCGTAACTGGACTGAATATTTAAAATACACTTCTTTCCGGGATAAACTTATATATATATATACACATATATGTTATAGAATACTATTAGCTTCTCGCTAAAACAATTTCTATACCTTTCATTTATATATATATATATATATATATATATTAAGAGAGTAAAACAAAGAAGCCTTCAATACATCAAAAGTCTTTATTAGCCGACATTGAGCTATACCTCTTACTGTCATTTCTATAATACGAAGAGGGTGTTTAACTCCAACACACTCCAGTATTTCAACCCTTATATATATATATATATATATGGAAAGTTATATTTAAATTGTTGGGTTAACAACGAGTAAATATTTATAACTGATATAAAAGCACTCAACAAGTATTTGGAGTATATTTATGATATTAAATAAATGGAAACTATATTTATAAAACCATATTTATTTCATTATATATATTTCAGGGATATCATATTAACAATATGTTATGCCTTCATCAGACAAAATACAATATAAACAGTCTTATAAATAAATAGATATGACATACCTTTCAATCGACTTGCATTTATATATGTATATATATATATATGTGTGTGTGTGTGTGTGTATACATTAGTTAAATACCATTCTTTCATCTGATATAACACCAATATATATTTTTCTTCTTCTTAAAACCACGTTTATGGTATAATTGAAGTCGTAGACTAATATATATATATATTGTTATATTTGGGAGGGTCATATTGTTGTAATATTGCCAGAAATATAATATATATATATTTAAAGGAAATCATCAGGAAAGCCCTGGGATTTCCTGTTGATTTCCTTCGAATGAAACAGTTCTAGTTCTGTAGAAGGCATTTCTATATTAAATTTTGTATATACTCTACTAATGTATTGAGTACTTTACTTACTGTAGTTACTCTCGATTGAACCCAGGACTCACACACACACATATATATATATATATGTAAATAAATCAATGGATTTAGTTAGAAAATGGTTAGACTATAACTCACCAGAGTACTCAATACTTGGAGTAGTTGAGTATAGTTATATGAATGAGTTAGAATCCCAACGGCTGAGCTCTTGCCATTTCAGCCGTTAGTCTGGAACTGACTCATTCAAATATATACATATTTCAAAATTAAAAGTTATATGAATATATATATATATATATAGAGAGAGAGAGGACCATATATCCAAGACAATACACAATATATTGTATATGTATATATATATATATATATATATATATATATATATATATATAAATATATATATATATATATATATATATAATATAAGATCAAAAGATGGTTAAAGGAGTTCCATATATATATATATATATATATATATATATATATATATATATATATATATATATATATATATATATATATATATATATATATATATATATATATATATATATATATATATATATATATATATATATATATATATATATATAAATATATATATATATATATATATATATATATATATATAATATATATATATATATATATAGAGAGAGAGAGAGGACCATATATCCAAGACAATACACAATATATTGTATATGTATATATATATATATATATATATATATATATATATATATATATATATATATATATATATATATATATATATATATATATATATATATATATATATATATATAAATATATATATATATATATAGGTGTCACAACAAAAAAAAAACAAACAGTTTACGCTGTAATGTGGCAGTGTAGGTAAAACGGTAAAAAGCTCACAGTCCACACTGTAAATGTGATAGTCCTATATGAGTGAGACACAGTCACCAGACCAATCTTGCCTCAAGTGGGACAATTCCCACCTAACCCATGCTATTCCCATCTAACCCATGCTAACCCATGCTAACGTGGAAGATAGACGTTAAATGATGATGATGATGATATACATATATATATATATTGGACTACAGTCCTTATTCTAATGGATATATGGTCATTTATCTCTCTTTCTTTTAATATTGAATTATCAGAACTCTGGACAAAGTCTATTGAGCTTTTTTATAGAGAAGCACAAAAAAAACATATTTGATATGTTTTGATACCTTGTATAGAAGCAAACTGGAAGATGCTGGATCAATGAAATGAAGTGTGATCAAGCCAGTCAGTTACCGAGGCAACGTATAAAAATGTTTAGTAGGTGTGTGTGTGTGTATATATATATATATATATATACTTAACTGTTTTTGTTTTTATTTATTTACAATATTTCCATCATTGTATAACTTGTGTAAAATACAGTTGACATAAATATTATTCTTATACATTCTATTCTTTATATATATATATATATATATTATATATATATACATATATTCTTTATATATATATATTGAGTACATATATATACACATATATATACATATATATATATATATATATATATATACAATATATTCTTTATATATATATATTGAGTACATATATATACACATATATATACATATATATATATATATATACAATATATTCTTTATATATATATATTGAGTACATATATATACACATATATATACATATATATATATATATACAATATATTCTTTATATATATATATTGAGTACATATATATACACATATATATACATATATATATATATATATATATATATACAATATATTAACAAATGGAAACTATATTTATAAAACCATATTTATTTCATTATACATATTTCAAGGGCCACCAAGGCAAACTATGGTGCACTTTCATCAGATAAAGTATAATATAGGTTAGTTTTATAAATAAATATTGTCATACCTTGAAAAAATGCAACCATTCTGGTTGGAATCTCCTGGATAGTGGAATTATTAGATTTATTGTTGGTTTATTATGCAAATTAGTGTCGGAAAGGTTTAAATAACAGTATATTTAAATTAAGCCGTTGGAATATGCATGTACATATATATATATATATATATATACACACATATATTCTTTATATATAAATATACATATTCTTTATATATATATATACATATTCTTTATATATATATATACATATTCTTTATATATATATATATATATATATATATATATATATATATATATATATATATATATACACACATATATTCTTTATATATATACACACATATATTCTTTATATATAAATATACATATTCTTTATATATATATATACATATTCTTTATATATATACATATTCTTTATATATATATATATATATATATATATATATATATATATATATATATATATATATATATATATATATATATATATATATATATATATATATACATATATATATATATATATATATATACACACATATATTGTTTATATATATACACACATATATTCTTTATATATAAATATACATATTCTTTATATATATATATACATATTCTTTATATATATATATATACATATTCTTTATATATATATATATATATATATATATATATATATATATATATATATATATATATATATATATAAAGAATATGTATATTTATATATAAAGAATATATGTGTGTATATATATATATATATATACACACATATATTCTTTATATATAAATATACATATTCTTTATATATATATATATATATATATATATATATATATATAAAGAATATGTATATATGTATATATATATATATATATAAAGAATATGTATATTTATATATAAAGAATATATGTGTGTATATATATATATATATAAAGAATATATATATATATATATAAAGAATATGTATATTTATATATAAAGAATATATGTTTGTATATATATATATATATATATATATATATATATGTACATGCATATTCCAACGGCTTAATTTAAATATCCTGTTATTTAAACCTTTCCGACACTAATATATATATATATATATATATAAATATATATATATATAACAAACTACACTCTCTGTCAGCTGTATTGAGTTCCTTAATTTCATTCTTTAATTGTAGTTCCCTTCCAATCTTTAACGGAACACCATTCTCTCTCTCTCTCTCTCTCTCTCTCTCTCTCTCTCTCTCTCTATATATATATATATATATATATATATATATATATATATATATATATAACGAAGGAAATGTGGTAAGGAACCAGGTGGACCATAACGCACCAAAGTACTCAATACTTGAGGTAGTAGAGTGGGTAATAGGAACCAGTAAGACCCCGACAGCTGAGCTCAAGCCGTTTCGACGGCTAATTCTGGACTCAGCGTCCAGAATTAGCCGTCGAAACGGCTTGAGCTCAGCTGTCGGGGTCTTACTGGTTCCTATATATATATATATATATATATATATATATATATATATATATATATATATGTATATACAATATATACATATATATATACACACACACAGACACACATAAGAAAGAAAGAATTGGGGCCCGACGACTGAGCTCTTGCTGTTTCAACAGCTGGTTCCAGACTCACACACACACACACATATATATACACATACAGGGTGTCCCCTAAAACTGTTTACACACTTCAACAGCATTCTAATGAATATTGCCTGTTCAGGCAATCAAAGTGTGTATACAATTTTGTGGACTACAGTCCTCCTTTTCTCCTATTTTACTATTTCTCTCCTTTCTATATTTTACTCCTTTGGCTAAGACCTGCTGCACTCTGTATTTGTGTAATTTGCCTAAAGGCATAAGTTGTCTCTACCTGTTTTGTTGTGCATTGGAATGAATAGTATTGACCTTAATGAACTGAAACCATAGTGATCTCCAGAGGTTGACTGAAGAGATGGGACTGTCCGTCTTCGTTTTGTGCACAGCCTATTTTCAATACATTTATATATATATATATATATATATATATATATATATATATATATATATATATATATATATATATATATATATATATATATGTATATATATATATATATATATATATATATATATATATATATATTGATATATATATATTGATATATATATATTGATATATATATATTGATATATATATATTGATATATATATATATTGATATATATATATTGATATATATATATTGATAACCTGAAATTTTATATATATATATATATATATATATATATATATATATATATATACATACATATATATATATATGTGTGTGTGTGTGTGTATGTAAATATATATGTATATATATATGTATATACAGTGGCGTAGCTAGGGTAAACGGCGCCCAGGGCAAGCATCAAAATTGCCCCCCCCCCCTCAAAAAGTCAAGATCCACAAAGACGAAATTACGGTAGAATTTATAATAAAAAAACAGAAAACGTTTACAACTTGATTTTTCCGGCTTTTAATGAGGCAAACTGGTTGTTATTTCCTCGAAATCAGTTCGTTCAAACTCTTAGATTTCTACACTCAAAAGGGCGAGGTCAGTCAGCCGTTGTTGGCCCTGGCAGTATCGGTAGAGGGTCGGACGCCATGCTTTCCAGCACAGTTACGTCCCTTTCTGATCTGAGTTCAAATCCCGCCGAGGTTGACTTTGCCTTTCATCCTTACGGGGTCGATAAAATAAAGTACCAGTAATGCACTGGGTAATTGCTGGCCTTGTGCCTAAAGTAGAACCAATTATTTGAATGCTGATTCGCAAATTGGGAAAAACACATTCATCGCCGTATTGTATGATGACTTGGAGAAGTGCCTCCGGCTTTAAAATTGGGTCAGCTGTCCTAGTAGCCAGCAAAGATCGGCAGTCCAAGATTTCCTCATACAATTGCTCTCCGTCGATGTCCGAGTTGTATAGTTCCGCAAGACTGTTGCACCTTTGTTTAAGGACAAGGTTATCAGGAGCAGCCAAATAAAACAGATAGTTGACATCAAGAAGAAAGCCAAAACTTGAGTCGGTTTCCTTAAGTCGAATAAACCGTTCTTCCAGTTCTGTTTGAAGACGATTGAGTGAACTTTACATTGCTCTCTCTATCTCTTTCTTGGCAGCCACCTCGACGTCCTCAGTAATTTCGGTATTGGTTTGTCGTCTTCCTCGCCTCCTCGGAAAATCGACATTCCATTTCTGGCAGAGGTCGAAGCCCATTTCAAGAGACTCGTGGATTAAGGATGTTCCTTCTTCTTTAAAATAAAGTTGAAGGGCTCCTATATCAGCTGCAGCATTGGGAAAATTCATTCTTGGATCTTGAAGTCTCTTTAGTGTTCCAGAATCCAATTAAGTTCAGGAATTCATAACTCAGTATCCGATTATGGAGATTACTGAGGTCAAGTGAGGTATCCGTTGTTTTGCAATGTATAGCTAAAAATAGCGCCCGCATAATTGCAACCCACCTTGCTCATTGTGGGGCGCGTTTTTGTGAAGTCAAATCAGACATCTGCTCTGTCTAGTGCACTAGACATGGCGTGGAAGTCGGCTATCAAGAAATCACATGATTTATTTTTGGCTTAAAATTTAAAAAATGATAAAAACGACATGGATGTAAATCGATCTAGGTCGAAATTGCGCCCCCTTAAATATGGCGCCCGTGGCATGGGCCCTGCTTGCCACACCCTAGCTACGCCACTGTGCGTATATATATATATATATATATATATATTTCATTTTGATTTGTCTTTTTAATTGTGATGTATTTCCCAAACCTTTCATCGTTTATATGTTTTTCACGCTAGTGGTCTTGTGCCCCTGTAGTTGGGGGAACATTCTCTATATTGTATTTTGTATATATATATATATATATATATATATATATATATATATATATATATATATATATAAATGGACGAATGGAGAAATGCCATGCTTAATAAGAACCGCCCCACCCTTGCAAGCAAGGAAAACCGGACGTAAAATGATGATGATGATGAAATATATATATATATACATATATATATATATACATATATATATATATATATATATATATATATATATATATATATATATATATATATATATATACATATATATATATATATATCATCATCATCGTTTAACGTCCATCTTCCATGCTAGCATGGGTGAGACGGTTTTGTTCCATTTGATGCGGGATTAGTCGGGAGACCATGTCTCGCTTGTACGGAAGTGTCACTGGCAGGTTTTCTATGGCTGGATGCCCTTACTAACACCAACCACATTTACAGTGTGGACTAGGAGCCTTATTACAGTGTCTCCTACACAACTATGAAAAAATTAAGGTAAAAAACAAGCCCTGCTTTTTACGATTTAACTACTCTCCGTCCAAACCCACATTGTCGTGGCTTTCAAAGTTCGAATATCTTTATATATATATATGTATATATATGTGTGTGTATATATATATATATATATATATATATATATATATATATCATCATCACCGTTTTACGTCCGTTCTCTCACGATAGCATGGGTTAGACGGGTTGTCCTATATATATATATATATATATATATATATATATATATATATATACGGAAAAAATGAAACGAAATTTCATTTCCCACTCTTAGTACGGCTGTTACTTAAATATAAGTATGTATACGTACATACATATATGTATACAGACGTACAGTAATATGTGTATATATATATACATACATGCACACATATATATATGTACATATGGATTCACCGAACATTTATTATAATGCTCGGTGTGTTTGTAAACAAACATTCCGTATTAAGCCGTAGTGTCTAGCAACCATCGTTGCTCGTTTGTTCAACACTGACAAAGGAATGGTGTACTAGTTTCAAGCTTATTAGCTATCGTCAGCAACGTATACCTTCCTGCCAGATTGTTGAACGTATATACTTACCTTATGCATACATATATATACATACTACTGTACGTCTGTATACATATATGTATGTACGTGTAGATACTTATATATATATATATATATATAAGAGTCGGGCTGGGCTCTTGCAGTTTCAACAGCTAGTTCCAGATTCATATATATACATATATACAAGCGAGACACAGTTACCCGATCAATTTAGCCTCAAGTGGGACAATTCCCATCTAAGCCATGCTAACGTGGAAGTTAGATGTTAAACGATGATGATGGTGATGATGACGATGATGATGATGATGATGATATATATATATATACATATATATATATATATATATATATATATATATATATATATATATATATATATATATATATATATATATATATATATATATATAGATAGGTAAATATATATATATATATATAGATAGATAGGTAAATATACACGGGTGTGTATGATTGTGTATAGAAGATTATATTAATAAGAGGAATTCCAACTTTGTCTGATTTACTCATTTTATTTACAATCCTTTAAAATATATATAATGGTATTATAATGAAATAGTATGATAGGATATTAAATTCTAAGTGTTAATTGAACAAGTACTTTCATGCTTTCGCAATCTTCAGGTTCATGATATGTGGTGACAGTCGAGTTTGCAATTTTCAACTGTAATGAGATGCAAACTCGACTGTCACCACATATTATGAACCTGAAGATTGCGAAAGCATGAAAGTACTTGTTCAATTAACACTTAGAATTTAATATTCTATCATACTATTTCATTATAATACCATTATATATATTTTAAAGGATTGTAAATAAAACGAGTAAATCAGACAAAGTTGGAATTCCTCTTATTAATCATCATCATCATCATCATCAGGTTTAGCGTCCGTGTTCCACGCTTGCATGGGTTTGGACGGGGGTTTTCCCACTTGAGGCAAGAGTGGTTGTCTTGCTCGCATAGGACTGTCTGGCGGCTTTTCTACAGTTGGATGCCCTTCCTAACACCAAGCACATTTACAGTGTGGGGCTGGGAGGTTTTTACCGTGTTGCCTACACGGCCACATTACAGCGTGGACTGTCTGGCGGGTTTTCTACAGCTGGATGCCCTTCCTAACACCAACCACATTTACAGTGTGGGGCTGGGAGGTTTTTACCGTGTTGCCTACACGGTAAAATATATATATATATATATATATATATATATATATATATATATATATATATATATATATATATATATATAGTAATAATAATAAAATTGAAGACTAAAATCCAAAGAGGGCTCGATAAGGAAAATATATATAAAATATATAAGAACCGTAGAGCAAATATTTATTAAAATAACAGATTACTCGAAGATTGTATGTATGTAGGTATGTATATACATTTATGTATATACATACCTACATATATATGCTTATATGTATGTGTGTATGTATGTTTATATGTATGTATGTTCATATGTATCTAGGTTTATATGTATGTATGTTTATATCTTTGTATGTATGTATGTATGTATGTATGTATGTATGTATGTATGTATGTATGTATGTATGTATGTATGTATGTTTGTATGTATGTTTGTATGTATGTATGTATGTATGTATGTATGTATGTATGTATGTATGTATGTATGTTTGTTATTATTATTATTGCTATTATTATTATTATTATTATTATTATTATTATTGTTATTAATGTATGTGTGTATATATGTGTGAGTGTATGTGTATGTATGTGTGTGTGTATATATGTGTGTATGTATATGTATGTATGTGTATATGTATATATATGTATATATGTATCTTTTCCCTTTTTTTAAAAAATTTATTTATTATTATTACTATTATTATTATTTATTTATTTATTTTATTTATTTATTTTTTTTTTCTTGTGCAATGGCCATACTCGATAACGAGGGGGCAGCCATCATGTATGTTTGTATGTTTGTATGTATGTATGTATGTATGTATGTATGTATGTATGTATGTATGTATGTTTGTATGTTCGTATGTATGTATGTATGTATGTTTGTATGTATGTATGTATGTATGCATGTATGTATGAAGTTAAAATTATCTTACCAAGTTGGGAGTTGTCATCGTTGTTGTAATCTCATATATAATATACTATATTATAGTATAATATACTATATTAAGTCCAATAAGTGTACCATTTTTATCCCATTTCTCTTTGTATTCCTTGCAAGGAAGGGTTATATTTAACGTAGTTGTCTGTCATATGGCAGTTATGAGTTCAGTTCCCGCAGGCGTCTGTGCTCAGGGGTATATTTAGCCAACCTATCCAAACCCCACCCAACCCAAATCAACTTATTTCAAATTTTTTTTATAGTTAAATATTTAAACAGGCGTTGTGACAGCTTTCATAAGCTAAAATACTTTACATATATACATATATATGTATATATACATACTTTTTTTTTAGGTTTCAAATCCGTTTGTATTACTTTGCATATTTTTTTACTCCTTTACCCGAGGTTCTTTTTCGTTTTTTTCATTCATTTGTTCATCCGTGCTCATCACCTGTTGATTACTAAACTCATCTTGCGTTGTGTCCCACTGTAGTAAAGCAGGTTACACATATAAACAACACATTGTATTCACTTATGTTCTGGTAGATCTAAGCTATCTAAACACACTCTCTCTGTCAGTCTCTCTCTCCGTCTCTGTTTCTCTGTCAGTCTGTCTTTGTCTCCCTGTCTCTGTCTATGTCAGTGTCAGTCTGTCTAGGTCTGCCTGTCTCTGTTTGCCTGTCACTCTCTCTCTCTCTCTCATTCTCTCATTCTCTCTCTCTCTCTCTCTCTCTCTCTCTCTCTCTCTCTCTCTCTCTCTCTCACTCTCTCTCTCTCTCTCTCCTCTCTCTCTCTCTCTCTCTCTCTCTCATTATATATATATCAGACAGTCCTATGCGAGCAAGACAATCACTCTTGCCTCAAGTGGGACTACCCCCGTCCAAACCCATGCAAGCGTGGAACACGGACGTTAAACGTTGATGATGATGATGATGATGATATATGTGTGTGTGTGTGTGTGTGTGTGTGTATAAATGTGTATATATATATGTGTATATGTATATATATATGTATATATATATGTATATATGTATATATATGTATATATATATGTGTGCATGTGTGTGTATATGTATATATGTACGTGTATATATATATATATATATATGTATATATTACCTTCCAGTGTTCTACCACTATATATATATATATATATATATATATATATATATATGTATGTATGTATGTATGTATGTATGTATGTATGTATGTATGTATGTATGTACGTATCTATCTATCTATCTATCTATCTTTTTAAATTGCATTTGTGATAACATTTTACACGTTTTTATTGTATGTAAACTTCCCCCTGTGTATTTGTCCCCTTCTTTTGTGCCCCTGTGGCTAATAAAGAAACATATCTATCTATCTATCTATCTATCTATCTACCAGCCTGTAGGTTGAGGAAAAAGAGGAAGAGAGGAAAGGGGTACAAACTCTTCGTACTCCTGGAGATGAGGGTTGCACATATT
>OZ024761.1:1180296-1185296 GCA_964016885.1 Eledone cirrhosa
GATTCTCGCTAAATTTATATTTGTATATATATATATATATATATATATATATATATATATATATATATATATATATATATATATATATATATATATATATAGCGAAGATACTGGGTTGTATGAATGTAACAAGGAGACATGGTTTGTGTGTATAATATTTAATTAACAATCATGGATATAGATAGAACAGTATAGTTGACATGTCAAAGTAATAGATGATAGAATGAAGCAAAGTTAGTAGTTACCGTTTTGATTGCCAGGCAAACGCGAGACGCCTGGCGAAGGCCAGGCGCCGGAAGGGCAAATGAGAGGGAGAGAGCCGAGAGCTATTCGTTTTATAGGGCTCTGCCGGAAGTTACAGAAAGGTTCTACTTCCCGTCTAGATGTTAATCTATTGGGGTTGTGAGTCACAACAAGGGAGACAACCGCTACATATATATAATCAAATAACAGGAGGCTGGACTGGTGTAAATCCTTGAAAGGTTTATTATACTATGATCATTTCAATTACCGGGTTCGGTATGAATCCGGTGACATCATCAGGTATTCAAAATATAACAAACGAATATAACAGATAAAATCCATGGGGCTGAAAATCAGAGACAAGAGGACGACCGACTATTTAGCAGCTTCTATCTCAGTCGGCCGCCCTCGAGTAACATGTATATATATATATGTATATATATGTCTGATGGTAACTAAAATGCTTGCATAGGCGGTATGTCGATTGAGCACTCTATGCTCTTACAGAGCAGAGTATGATTGAATAGAAAACGAAAAATCAATGATGCATCTGAACTCAATTTATTGTGTGTTACAATTGTTTCCCCGGCGGACAGCTCGAGACGTGATCATTGTGTGGATCTGTCTGATTCTGGACCCAGGTTCGACGGACACTCTAATGATTTCGGAGCATATTCCCTCCAACCTGCGGGTCCAGAATCAGACAGATCCACACAATGATCACGTCTCGAGCTGTCCGCCGGGGGAACAATTGTAAAACACAATAAATTGAGTTCAGATGCATCACTGATTTTTCGTTTTCTATTATATATATGTATGTATGTATGTATGTATGTATGTATGTATGTATGTATGTATGTATGTATGTATCCGGGAGAGATGACCCCTTAGCCTTTGTTAAGGCAGAATTCTAGGAGAAGGAAAACTCTGATATAACACCTGCAACCCTGATGGTATCCAATGATGTTGACTTGTTCTTCTTTTTGGTAAATATCATCTTGGTTAAGAGAGTGGGACTGGCTTTGTGCAGTGCCTTTGCTCACTATAAAAGCTTCACAGCACAGGCATTGCTTTATATCTGGAGATCTCTCTGCACTTGTCATCACATGGTACCATGGGCCCTGCACTATGTGTCAATAATGGTCACAAGTGTAGTCTTTGTACCAGAGTTTTCAAGTCGCTGGCTGGACTAAAAAGTCACATTCGTTCAGAGCATCGGTAGGGGTTCTCCTACATGGATATAAAGTAGTGGCCGTACTCGAAAACGAGTTGGCAGCCACCATGTATGTATGTATGTATGTATGTATGTATGTATGTATGTATGTATGTATGTATGTATGTATGTATATGTGTGTGTATATATTATATATGTAAATATCTAGGCAGTTATACAAATACACCTCAACATCTACATATATATATATACATACAAAAGATCACCATCACCACCACCATCAGCAATAATAGTAACCGCAACAACAACAATAAAAACAACAACAACAACAACACCGCCTCCACCTCCACCACTCACAGCAGTAACAACAACAACAGCAACACCGCCTCCACCAACAACGACAACACCAACAATATGAACAGTAGTAACAATAACAGTAACAACAATAACAACAGCACCACCATTGCCTCCACCACCACGAGCAACAACAACAATAACAACAACAACAGTAATAACAGCAACGCCGCCAACACCACCACCACCACCAACAACAACAGTAACAACAGCAGCAGCACCACCACCACCACCAACAACAACAACAACAGTAACAACAGCAGCAGCAGCACCACCACCACCAACAACAACAACAGTAACAACAGCAGCAGCACCACCACCACCACCAACAACAACACCAACAACAACAGTAACAACAACAATATACCGTGTGCCCTATTTTCACAAAGATATATTTATTTAAGGAACTCAGATATGTTCACCTTGGACTAAATAAATATTGATGTTGTTGTTCTTGTCGTCATCGTCATCGGGCCTCCTCCCCCTCCTCATTCACCCCCATTAACCCCCCCCCCCCCCCACACACACTTCCTCCTCCTGTTGTTGTTATTGTTGTTTTGTTTTACCCTACTTCACTCTTCATTCAGAAGACCTATGTGTGATCAAAGAAAGGAATTTCAGCTGTGACCAACCTGTCTTTTATTCAGGCATAGTGTACCTTGGACTACATTATTTAAGGACTTAGGGTCGGACGCCATGCTTTCTAGCATAGCTACGTCCCTTTACATTCTGAGTTCAAATCCCGCCGAGGTTAACTTTGCCTTTCATCCTTACGGGGTCGATAAAATAAAGTACCAGTAATGCACTGGGTAATTGATGGCCTTGTGCCAAAAGTGGAAACAATTATTTAAGGTCTTGTCTTTTTGTTGATGTTGTTTAACTCCATTCCAGGTCTTATTGTGTAGAACTGTGATCAAAGTTGTTGCAGCTGTGACCATCTTGTCTATTATTCAGACATAGTGTACCTTGGACTACATTATTTAATGTGTCTTGTCTTTTTGTTGATGTTGTTTCACCCAGTTCAGGTCTTATTGAGTAGACTAACTATCAAAGGTGCTCCAGCTGTGACCATCCTGCCTTTTATTCAGACATAGAGTACCTAGGACTACATTATCTAATGTATCTACCGTCACTGAGTAGACTATCAAAGGTTTTCCAGCTGTGACCATCCTGCCTTTTATTCAGACATAGTGTACCTAGGACTACATTATCTAATGTATCTACCGTCACTGAGTAGACTATCAAAGGTTTTCCAGCTGTGACCATCCTGCCTTTTATTCAGACATAGTGTACCTAGGACTACATTATCTAATGTATCTACCGTCACTGAGTAGACTATCAAAGGTTTTCCAGCTGTGACCATCCTGCCTTTTATTCAGACATAGTGTACCTAGGACTACATTATCTAATGTATCTACCGTCACTGAGTAGACTATCAAAGGTTTTCCAGCTGTGACCATCCTGTCTTTTATTCAGACATAGTGTACCTAGGACTACATTATCTAATGTATCTACCGTCACTGAGTAGACTATCAAAGGTTTTCCAGCTGTGACCATCCTGCCTTTTATTCAGACATAGTGTACCTAGGACTACATTATCTAATGTATTTACCGTCACTGAGTAGACTATCAAAGGTTTTCCAGCTGTGACCATCCTGTCTTTTATTCAGACATAGTGTACCTAGGACTACATTATCTAATGTATCTACCGTCACTGAGTAGACTATCAAAGGTTTTCCAGCTGTGACCATCCTGTCTTTTATTCAGACATAGTGTACCTAGGACTACATTATCTAATGTATCTACCGTCACTGAGTAGACTATCAAAGGTTTTCCAGCTGTGACCATCCTGTCTTTTATTCAGACATAGTGTACCTAGGACTACATTATCTAATGTATCTACCGTCACTGAGTAGACTATCAAAGGTTTTCCAGCTGTGACCATCCTGCCTTTTATTCAGACATAGTGTACCTAGGACTACATTATCTAATGTATCTACCGTCACTGAGTAGACTATCAAAGGTTTTCCAGCTGTGACCATCCTGTCTTTTATTCAGACATAGTGTACCTAGGACTACATTATCTAATGTGACTTAACTTGTTGTTTAACCCCAGGTCTCATTGAGCAGACTTAACTATCAAAGGTGTTCCAGTTGTGACCAACTTGTCTTATATTCAGACATAATTGTTTCTACTTTTGGCACAAGGCCAGCAATTACCCAGTACATTACTGGTACTTTATTTTATCCACCCCATAAGGATGAAAGGCAAAGTTAACCTCGGCGGGATTTGAACTCAGAAGGGCAAGGGCCGTAACTCTATGCGTCAAAGCATGGCGTCCGACCCTCTACCGATACTGCCAATCGACCGCCCTTATATTCAGACATAATGTACCTAGGACTACATCAGTATGGTGTGACGTAGCGTTGTTATTTAGCCCTATGCCAGGTTTAATTGAATAGACCTATAATCCAATGCATTCCAGCCACGACCATCCTGTCTTTCAGATATAGTACATCCATGACCACATTATATTGTATGCTTTGTAGCATAGTTACGTCCCTTTACGATCTGAGTTCAAATCCCGCCGAGGTTGACTTTGCCTTTCATCCTTACGGGGGTCGATAAAATAAAGTACCAGTAATGCACTGGGTAATTGCTGGCCTGTGCCTAAAGTAGAAACAATTATATTGAATACACATATCTTCTGTAGGGTATGGTTTGATGGAGATTTGGCTGTTATTTTTAGCAAAAAAAACTCATAGTTCATCGCATTTTTATTAGTAAGTTACTCTCTTCCCCCTCTATCTTTCTCAGTAGAACGACGTAAATATAATTCAAAGGGGAAAGTTTGTCCCTATTCCAGAGTTCAGTAATTCTCAGGGAGATTCAGCATTACACAGTGTATGGTAAGACTGGTCCTTTGAATTACGGGTTCAGTTCATCCGACGGGCATCCACACAGTTTCCGCCTACACAATTTCATTCACAAGGCTTGGGTCAACCCTAGGCTATAGTAAATGCCATTTGCCCTGATATACTATGCAGTAGGATCGAACCTTTGACATCACCATTGCGAAACAAATCAATTAACCACTGAGCCATGCTTGCGCCTGGTTTCCTGTAGTATTAAGCAACTGGAAGTCCGAAACTTTGTGCCATACCATGGATAGGACGCCAGTCCATTAATATGTTATCTTCCCAGCTAAAGTTGCTGGCACTCATTCCA